>CM055875.1:27357143-27627143 GCA_029582165.1 Portulaca oleracea | reverse complement strand
GTATATATATATATATATATATATATATATATATATATATATATATATATATATATATATATATATATACACATATATTTTTATTTATTTTGCACGAAAAGCAGGATATATTACCAATAAACGAGGAGCGGGCCTCAACCCAAAAACAAAACAACCTTAATTACATCTTCAAAACTATGTCTCTACATTTGGCATAACGTCTCCTATTTTTAGCTATCATGAGAACTCTATTTCGGACTTCCTCTTTTAATGAATTGTAATCGTCAGAGGGGTCCGTCTTGGCTTTCCATGGGTATAATTATTTCGTTCCTTCTAAATTTGATATGTATAAGCACCGTAAACCCCAAAGATGAAGTCTCTGATCTTCATTGAAATGTCACTGCTTTGAACATAGTCCCACAACTCCATAGGATCAAGCTGAGAAATCCCCTGACAATGAGACCACTGGGTAACAATCTGCCCAACTTGTCTAGCAAGCGAGCAAGATATGAAAAGGTGCTCAAGCGTTTCTTCATCATCTGCAAAAATGGGACAACTACTCACAGTATAATCACCCAATGCTGAGTACGACCACGAATTGGTAACCGATTCTGAACCCGAAGCCAAAGGAAGAATGCATGCCTAGGAGTAACTAGAGCATTCCAAACAAACCTTGTCTACCAAGGAATAACAGCGGGAGGGAGGCTCCATAGATACCCCTTAGCCACCGCGTATTGCCCATCATCCCTCCAATATTATGTCTTGCCGGGAGAGGAGCCCCATTTGAAAGAATCCTTTACCTCGCAACGATGCTTGAAATAGGAACACACATCGTAGGGGGGGAATGTAGTCCCACCATGAGCGATTTCTTATGTATTTGGTGTAAATCCATTTGACCCATAAAATCTCCTTATTACCCTCAATGTCCCAAACAAGATTTGCAATGGAGGCTTGATTCCATAGATGGAGATTCTTGCAACCAAGACGTCCATAGGGTTTGGGAGTGCATGAGACACGCCAAGAAACCGCCGGCGGCGATTTGTAGCTATGTGACCCCCCCCCCCAAATGAAATTCCTGCAGTATGCATCAATAGTCATCACCATGCTTTCCGGGAGGATGAGTATCCGCGCCCAAAAGCCATTGATGCCTAGGAGAACAGAGTTGACTACGACAACCCTACCAGCATATGAAATGTGTCTTGATTCCCAGCATTTGATTGCGGCAAGGATTTTCTCTGTTAAGACACTAAAATCAACCGAGGTAAGCTTGCAAGAAGAAATAGGCATGCCAAGATACTTGAAAGGCAAGGACCCCGGGGCGAACCCAATGTCTCTTAACAAATCTGAGACATCATCCACACCTCCAAAAACCACCTCTGACTTCGCCTTATTTGCTTCCAGTCCCGTGACTGCAGAGAAGTGCTGAAAAGCATCCATCAAAGCTTTAATGGAGGTTTTGTTTGCCGAGGTAAACAGAATGAAATCATCAGCAAACATCAGATGCGTTAGCTTGAGCCTAGAGCAATTAGGATAGTATCTATATTGCTTGGAGTTTTTGATATAGGCGCTAAGAAATCGGGATAAGTACTCTATAGTAAGCACAAAGATTAAGAGGGACATCGGGTCTCCTTGGCGAAGCCCCCTACGTCCGATAAATGACTCAGATATGCTTCCATTGGCATTGATCGCATAACTGGGTGTGGTCACACAGGTCATGATGCAGTTGATGAACCATTGGGAAAATTTGTAAGCGTGGAGAGCTTCTTCAATAAAGTCCTAATGAACTGAGTCAAATACTTTCTTTAGATCTATTTTCATCATGCAACGAGCAGAAATGTATATATCGTAAAGCAAGAGGAGCGATTATCATTCACGCATGGACTATAGTGCATCTTTTATCTCAAGACTAATCTCAGATGGCTTAGGCTATAAATTTAGAAAATGCGACAAATAAGATTTAATTAATTATTGTTCCCAAATAACTTTGCTTGGAGCATGCTTATGGACATGATTTTCACAAGTTCAATTCTCTGTGCTCCTGTTTCATTTGTTATACTTTTGTTGCATCTACTTTTTATTCTTACAGTGTTGTTTACTTGTTCTTACCATCTTAATTGTTGGGTCAAGGTCCTTTACCTGAGTAACTGCACGAAGGACATACGGAGTTTTAATGAAAGACAAAACAAGCCGTCAAAAAGGGAAGTTATTTTGTTTAGCAAATCAGTGATAATTATCTTCAAATTCCTTTATAAATAAACTGATATTATTGATATATCTTGCAGGATCAATATCTTCAACGGAATGCAACTCCAAGGAAGGAAAAGATTCTAAGATCAAGAAAAGGGATATTTCCTTATATTATATATTCTAATTATCTATTCTGATTATGTGTATATAATATATATATTGTAATTATATATTATATATGAGCATGATTCTTTTAGATACAAAAGGAAAACAAGATTGCAAAAGATATCTCAGAAGATCTCAAAAAATGGAAAGCAAATCAGAAGGCAAAAGAAGGAAAGAAGAATCAAAGAAGAAAGGAAAGGAAGGCCTTCATCTCCAATGGTTCTACCAAGCTACCATTATAAATATGCAGTCACAAAATGAAGACAAATAGGCGATGCCTCGGAAGTAATCGCGGAGTAAGAAATCCGGTGGGATTTCTGAGTGTGTAGCCAATAACTCGGTGGTGAAGGTAGCCAGTAAAGGACCTCTAGTGAAGGGATAACCAAGGACCTTGGTGAGCACTCGTTGTGTCCACATGTGGTGGTGAGATGATGTGTAGCAGAGCCTTGGCGGACTAAGACTGTGTGAGTTTGTGTTTCAATGTAATCCATCATATTTCAAATCGTCGCTAGGGTTTTTCCTACGACGTCGATCCTTATCTGTAACTGTCTCAAGGACCTTCGGCCTTGGTTAGTGAATCTATCAGTAACTGCCTTCAGGCTGTTACTTCTTGTTTTGTTTCGTAAGTGTAACTTGTTCTTTGATTTATATAAATATAATGAGGTATTTCAGTTACAATGTGTTTTGATCCTTGGTTTGAAACCAAGGAAGTTTGCTAGCTCTAACGTCCTTACCTAGTGTGTAGAGTTTAATTGTGAAATTCACCCCCCTCAAGGGCCTCTAAATTAATATTTACAAGAACACCACAAACTAGATTTTTTTTTATAAAAAAAAAGCAAGTGAAAGAAAGGTAGTTATGGATTATTTTGGAAGATACTCCATTGGTGTACGTAGCCTCCATCCTATTCATCTCTAATATATTTCGGATCTTCCATTCAGCAGCGCTTTTCTTTGCTTAGATAAGATTCCCTAGTGGGTTATGAATTATGTTCCTAAAGACGGTATCGTTCTTGCTTTTCCAAAGGATCCAAAGAAGAAAGCAAGAACATGTTAAGTATAAAATATCATCACCCACTTTATAAGTCAAATATCTAGGAAAATTCTAGGGAAAGATAATTATACATTATTAAGAGAAAAATCTGGATACTTATCTAGATTTTCTAGGAAGCATAATATCTAGCATATTTACCTAGATTATTCTAGATACTTAAGTAATTATCTAAGATATTAATAGAAGGATCTAGAACCCAAATAGGATTATGACAAGTGGTGTGACACTACAACAGAACAGGCCTGAGGCGACCGTTACTATCGGTCGCAAAATGGCTTTATCGGTCTAACGCAGGCGCGGCGTCGATATCGACCGATACGTATCGGTCGGCTGCATATCCGCTGCTTAGCGAACCGAGCGATCGATTATCGGTCGCCCGCTTAGCGGCCGATACTGTATCAGTCGCTACTTATCAATCGCGAATTTAGCGACTGATACAGTATCGGTCGCTATTTATCGATCGCAAAATAGCGACTAATAACCAGCGACTGATATGTATCGGTCGCAGATTACAATTTAAATTTTTTTTAAAATATTCTGGATTAAATCGAATAGGTTATAACCATCTTTGTATTTATCGACATATCGATTATTGCTATTATTATATTATCCATATATATATATATATATATATATATATATATATATATATATATCAACCGCTTAGTTTTTCACCTGTCTATTTCATACATAACATACTAAACATATATAATATTAAACCAATAACATACTAAACATATATAATATTAAACCATTAATGCATAACTAAAAGTTCATATATATATATATAATAGCTAAAAGTTCATAACTAAAATTCAATCTAAGTTTATAACTAAAACACAACTTAAAAGTGCATAAGTTCAAGGTTGGGGAGGGAATTGCGGGGATCCTGATAAGTTTAGATATTGAGATGGGGACGAAGAACTACCGCCTTGTTGTTGAGATTGGACAACTTGTGTCAATTGACTTTGAATCTGTGAGATGGCGGATGTGTGGCGCAAGTTGATCCCGCATAATAGCATCGATGGGCGGAGTTGCGCGAGGATGCCTCGAAGAAGAAGAAGCGCCTGAGTGCGGGGTGGAGTATCATAGAAATGCAGTCGCACTCCCAAGACCATAGACAGCATGGTCTTTGGGTTTGTACCCCCCTGCCAGTTGCAAGTACAACTCCCTAGCTTCCGGGGAGTTCTCAATTATGCCACGCTCCTCACACATTTGGCGAAAAGTTGCCTGCAATCATTCATACATAAGTAGCGAACAGAATAAAACTTAAGACACAACTTAAACCATTCACGGCCACACGCCGGAGTTCAAATACAATGCAAACACACATAAAACATGCACGGCCACACGCCGGAGTTCAAATACAATCCAAACACATATAAAACATGCACGGCCACACGCCGGAGTTCAAATACAATCCAAACACACATAAAACATGCACGGCCACACGCCGGAGTTCAAATACAATATAAACACAACTTAAACCATTCACGGCCACACGCCGGAGTTCAAATACAATGCAAACACACATAAACCATTCACGGCCACACGCCGGAGTTCAAATACAATATAAACACAACTTAAACCATTCACGGCAACACGCCGGAGTTCAAATACAATGCAAACACACATAAACCATGCACGGCCACACGCCGGAGTTCAAATACAATATAAACACAACTTAAACCATTCACGGCCACACGCCTCTAGAGATTTGCATTTGAGAGATTAAGTTATCCAACGAAGTTGGCAGTCGCGTAAATTCATTCCTAATCAAACATAATAACTAACTCACTTACTAATAACTACCAAAATCATCCACAACTAAAACTAAGCTACTTAAATAGTTGTTGAGTACTTACGTAGCAACTTGTTGTTGATTACGTAAATGGACGTGCCATAATTATTTACAATTTATGTCTTCATTTGGAGTTATAAGTAATTAAGTTAGCAATTAGGTTGGGTTAGCAAAACATTTACGCTACCAACTTAATAGGCTAACTTAATTAAGTTAAGCAACGAAGTTGGCAGTCGTGTAAATTTGTTCCAAACCAACCATAATAACTAACTCACATATTAATAACTACCAAAACCATTCATACTCAACCTTAACTTATAACCTATAAAACTAACCCACTTCATTTAACTAAATATTTAATTAAACTTAACTCAAATTTATAACTAAATTAATTTAATTTAATTAACCAAACATATACAATCAATTAAACATCCTATAATTAATTAAACTAATTATTCATAACCTTGTAAACCCTAAACATCAATATTCTAACTTTAATTTCAAGCCATAACAACATAATAAACTATAAGCATTCATAATAAACCCTTTCAAGCCCTAACAAACAACAATATTCTAACATTAATTTCAAGTCCTAACAACATAATACAATAATAAATTATAAGTATTCATAATAAACCCTAAAAATTTACATTCAAAACATACATTATTCTAAATTTGAATTTGAAACCATAACCAAACTAAAATTACTCAAGGAAATTACTAAAATTCACTCTAAAAATTTACATTCAAAACACAATTCTAAATCCAATTTCAAACCCTAATCTTGATTAACACTAAACACTGCCCTAAATTTGAATATCTAACCATAACCACATTAAAATTACTCAAATAAATTACTCTAATACAACAATATATATATGAATTTTAAAATTAAACATCAACAATTTAACATCATATACTCTCACTTTACTAACCAACAATAATCTAACTTTAATTTCAAACTCTAACATCCTAACACTATAATAAACTCCAAACATTCATAATTCACCCTAAAAATTTACATTCAAAACACAATTCTAAATTGAATTTCAAACCCTAAACTTGACTAACACTAAACACTACCATAAATTTAAATTTCAAACAATAACCACACTAAAATTACTCAACTAAATTACTCATATACAACGATATATATGAATTTTACAATTGAAAATCAACAATTTAACTACAAAAATTTATTAGGGGACTCACATTGGTGGTTGCTGGAGATGTTGGCGTCGGTGGTTGCCGGAACTGTGCGGACGACGGTCGTCGGTGGTGATGTCGGCGTTGACGGTGGTGGCGGAGTGAAGGTGGTTGGGGCGGTGGTGGGTCGTGGTGGTCGCGATGAGAGAGCAGCGAGATAGAGGAGAGTAAGCGTCGAATGTTTGAGATTCTGCCCGTTGTCGCATTAAAGGGGCTAGCGACCGATACGCAGCGACCGATACGCTATCGGTCGCTGGCTCAGCGACCGATAGAAAGTCAGACGAAGTTAATGTTACCGTTGAAGAATTTATTGAATCGCGCGACCGATATCCAGTGACCGATATGATATCGGTCGCTGGATTAGCGACCGATATTGAGAGATTTGCGACCGATACCATATTGGTCGCTGATTAGCGACCGATACAGTATCACTCGCTATGTATGGTCGCCGGTGTCGATTAGAGCGATCGATACGTATCGGTCGCTTTGGGTCGGTCGCCGTAGACGTTTCATGTTGTAGTGTAATAATCACCATAAATTGTGGAGTTGAAGAAACTATAAATAGGAGATATGACTACTTATGTAAGCATACAAGAAAGAGGTGAGACATACACACCCAAGAGAGCTAGAGAGGTGTTTAGGAGAGTTAAGTGTTGAGTAATAGTCTTGCCATATTGTTGAGTAATAAGAGAAGTATATTTTTTAGTGTACCACTTGCTCCCAACTTCTGAACAAGTGGTATCAGAGCGAGGCTTTAGGAGTCTTGTTGAGCTAGCATTCATTGTGTGTGTACGGTCTGGGGCCGAAGCACAAGGGAGACTCTGCCGGCGCAGTCAGGGACAGTGATAGTTGTTTGAGTTGTTGGTTTGGGACCACAAAAGTCTTTGCTAAGTGCAAGGCGCTTACCAAGTTGTTATGGTATATTTTTCGGGATTGGCTAGCTCGCTTGAGAAGCTCAATGGGAGCAACTATAGTACTTGGTGTACACACATGAAGTACCACTGGAAGGGGCAAGACTTATGGGAGATTATTGGTGGTAAAGAGAAGACACCACCGGTAGATCTAAATGAGAAAAAGAAATGGGAGATCAAGCTAGGAAAGACAATGTATGTTATCTCCATCACAATGGAAGATGAGTATCTGTATCAGATTAAAGATTGTGAGACACCCGACGAAGCATTGAATACCTTGGCTATGTTGTTCACCAAGAAGAATGAAGCCAAGTTGCAGTAGTTGGAAAACGAGCTTATGTCTATCATGCAAGGAGATATAACGGTGAATGAATACTTTACTAAAGTTAAATTTTTATGTGTTGAAATTGAAAAAGTAGACCCCGAAAGTGCAATTAGTGATTCAAGGATGAGACGAATAATTATTCATGGCTTAAGCCCCAAGTATAGTGGCCTTGTGGCGGCAACTAGGGGTTGGGCTATACAACCCTCTCTAACTAAATTAGAGAGCCTCTTGGTGAACCAAGAAGACCTAGATAAACAGATGTCTAAAGTCTTAATAATGGAGGAAGACCAAGCTCTCTTAACTAGAATGAGAGGATCTAAGAGCCAAGGTAGGGCTACATGGCGATACAATGGTGATGGAGAACCATTAGAAGGGAGATCACCAAGGTGGAAACAAGGACAACGTAAAGGTCATCCATATCAAGGGGGAGCACTTCAACCATGTGACGATGATGATGATGAAGATGAAGAAGAACAAGAAGACGTAAAATATAGACGAGACGATCGATGCTACCAATGTGGTCGAAAAGGTCACTTTTCTCGAGATTTTAGATCACCTCCATTGGAAGGTAACATAGAAACCTTCAAAGATTATGACAGTGAAGAAGAATGAGACTTTCAAGAATCATTTGTGATGGAAGAGTCCATCCAAGCATTCGAGGCTAAAGAGACCATTCAAGCATCCGAAGAGATCATGGAAAGCATTGAGCAAGGACTCAAACAATCATCATCAGAAGATGAGCAAGGCTTGAGTCAAGAGAAAGCACCGCAAGGTGAACGCGTAGAAGGAGAAGATAAAGATACACTGTTGGCTGGAAAAGTTCAAGAGCAACTGCCGGGAATGATGAAGACGACACAAGAGCAATATGCCAAGAATGCGAATACAACTATAGTGAAAGAATCATACACGAAGAATTAAGCATGTGGAGATTCAAAATTAGTTCACACGAAGGAAAACGTTAAGAGAAGATATTGACGTGTGGACAAAAGACCGAGGAGAATATATTGACCCGAAGACTCTAAGTTGCACGAAGCTTAAACAGGTGCAGCCAAACATCACGGAGAAGACATTGAAGGAAAGTGGGTGTTGAGGGGGAGTGTTAAGTATAAAATATCATCACCCACTTTATAAGTCAAATATCTAGGAAAATTTGACTAGGAAAATTCTAGAGAAAGATAATTATATATTATTAAGAGAAAAATCTAGATACTTATCTAGATTTTCTAGGTAGCATAATATCTAGGATATTTACCTAGATTATTCTAGATACTTAAGTAATTATCTAAGATATTAATAGAAGGATCTAGAACCCAAATAGGATTATGACAAGTGGTGTAATAATCACCATATATTGAGGAGGTGAAGAAACTATAAATAGGATATAGGACTACTTATGTAAGCATACAAGAAAGAGGTGAGACATTCACACCCAAGAGAGCTAGAGCGGTGTTTAGGAGAGTTAGAGAGATCTCCCACCAAACTAAGTGAGCGTGTGTGTTAAGTGTTGAGTAATAGTCTTGCCATATTGTTGAGTAATAAGAGAAGTATATTTTCTAGTGTACCACTTGCTCCCAACTTCTCAACAGAACATGTGTTAAATGTTTTGGTAAACACGTGAAAGGCAAGAACAAAACGAGCAGAAAACGGTTTCAGAGCACTGGTACGATCGTGCCAACACAATGACACACCCGTGTCCATTTTGTAGCACTCATTTTTCAAATTTCGAGGCTTGGCGCGCCTGTGTCATACCTTGACACTCCCGTGCCAAGCCCTCTGCACCAAATTTGGCCAACTTCGATACTTATCAGTCTCGTGCCAGACCCTGATACCTAGGTGCTAAGTACGCTGCAAACAAATTTAGACCTTTTGGACCCAGGAATCATCATATGGCTTCCTTAGGTCCTCTTAGCTTGTCTTAAATACTTATGCTTATGCTTATGCTTTTTAAGTTTACCAAACACATGTACACATACACTTGAAAAACACCAACTATACAAAGAGCTATAAGCTTTAACTTTAACCTGAACCATGCAAAGAGTTATAGACTTTAAGAGTGTGTTTGGTAGGGGGAAAACATTTTTTTGGAAAAAGTTTTCTCAATTTTCTAGTGTTTGGTATAAAAAAAAGTTTAGAACATCATTTCCAAAGAAAATCATTTTCCTCTAAAGGAAGGAAATTGACTTCCTTTGTTCAACTTAGAAAAATCATTTTCCACCACTGATTGTTGGGTCGATTTTCACTACTAAATCTAACTAAAATTTGAGGCCGCAATTTAACATTAACGGTTTTGCTTGAAATTTTGTTTTAGCTCAAAATATTTTTATTTGATAAAATTTATCATGATATATACCAGATCAGAAGTTTTTGCTGCTAAAACTAATTGAAACTTCATAAATTCAAACAGAAATGTTTGAATGAAAACTTTATGATTTGATAGTATGGACTAAGAAAAGCTCAAATATAAATTTTGAGCCCAAATATTTTCATTTGTAACATATATCGCCACTTTTGTTGACATTTTTTTTAGCGGTTAAATATGACCGAAACTTAAGAACAAAATTCAATTTTCTCAGTTTGTCAAGAAATTTAACAATACGATAGAAATGATTAAAAAAAGCTCAAATATGAATTTTGAGGTCCAAATATTTTAATTTGTAACATATATCGCTACTTATATCAACATATATAGTCATTTTCCGAAAAATAATTTGTCTCCTACCAAACAAGGGAAAATTTGGCATGGAAAATCATTTTCCATGGAAAACCATTTCTCATGGAAAACAATTTCCTCATAAATAATTTTCCTCTCAACCAAACACACCCTAACTTTAACCTAAACCATGTATAAACCTGACACAAAAAGGGGCATAGGGACTTGGAATTTCAATGGATTTAGTTAGATTTGAATATACTTCCATTTTGTAAAAGGGATCATCAGTTATATAGGCTTCAGGGTTTATTGATGTAAACAAGATATCTGATTTTACAGTCTGCTTTAGTTACCAGCTTACCATGCTGGAGTTCAAGGGTATTTCACTCACATTCGTATCATTGTGGTTTTCCTCTGCCTATTCCTACCATCGGTGCCTCTCAAGTACTTATTTACCAACTTGTTCCCTTAAGTGATGAAACTTTGATTCATGGGGACAGACAATCTTGCCTGCACTTTTTGTTCTTAACTAGGAGGGATGATGCATGGCAATGCTTTGCGTCTATCTATGCGGACGAGTCATGACATGTGGTTGCCTACATCAAGTATGTGGTAGTGAAAAATCTTCCTCGTGGGGAACCTTATCCGTACATGTAAAATTCCAGTCCAATATGTTGAAACGGGAAGAAATGGAGAAAGAGGAAGCTGAGATTTAGAGGAATGACTTTTATTGACAGCAAATATATTCTCAACTTCTATAGAAAATGAACAGAAGGAAAGCTATATATAGCTAACTTCCCAAGGCTAACAAACAAAGAAAGGTAAAGAAAACCAAGAAACAGAAAGCAAAAAAAAAAAAGAATAATTTAATCACTATTTCTAACACCCCGCTCAGATTGGAGGGTGACAAAACCCCCAATTTTCCAAGGATGTCTAGGTGCCTATTTCCAGGTAAAGCCTTGGTCATTATATCTGCTAATTGTTCATTCGTAGGAGTGTAGCTCAAAGAGACCAATCCATCGGCCAATTTATGCCAGATGAAATGACAGTCAATTTCAATGTGTTTCGTTCGCTCATGGTAGACTGGGTTCCTGGCGATGTAGATAGCAACCTCACTGTCGCATTTGATTGGAATAAGTGTGATGGAGTTGACCTGTAGCTCATCAATCAGTCTACTCAGCCAGGCTAGCTCAGCAACAAGTCTTCTGAGGCTGCGATACTCTGCCTCTGCTGATGAAAGTGAGACTATAGGTTGGTTTTTGGATTTCCATGAAATTAAGGTTTTTCCAAGAAAAAACCACGTAGCCACTGATGGACCTTCTTGTGTGTCTGCATGCTCCCCAATCTGAGTCGCTATATCCTTGTAATCTGAAGTCGTCATCCTTGTGCACCAGAATAACCAGGTTTGATTTCCCTTTCAAATATCGCAGGACATGAATTGCAGCTGCCCAATGAGAGTCTGTGAGGTTCTTGAGGAACTGACTTAGATGCTGCACAACAAAAGCAATATCAGGTCTGGTATTTACTAGAAAATTTAATTTTCTAATCAATTTTCTATATTTGGATGGATCTGAAATGGGTGTTCCCAAATCAGGTGCTAGTTTCTCATTGATGTCCAGGGGAGAAGCTGCTGCTCTCATGTTTCCATTACCAAATTCAGATAACACTTCCTTAACAAATTTTCTTTGTGAGAGCACCAACCCCTCTGGAACCTCAATGATTTCCATCCCTAGAAAGAACCTGGCAGCTCCTAGGTCCTTTATTTTGAAAGTTTTGTGCAAATGATCTTTCAAAGCCTCAATTTCCTCTGTATCATTCCCTGTGATCAGAACATCATCGACATAGACTGCAAGATACACACTGTTAGTATTAGTTTTCTTGTAAAACAAAGAATAGTCGTTTTCAGAGTGTTTATATCCTCTATGATACAAGACTTCAGCCAACTTGGCATACTATTGCCTCGAGGCTTGTTTTAATCCGTACAAAGATTTCTTTAATTTGCAAACACCATTAGGAACACCAGTGTGAACACCTTGAGGGATTTTCATATAGATCTCTTCATGAAGATCTCCATGAAGGAAAGCATTATCCATATCCAATTGCTTTATGGGCCATCCTTTCTTGACTGCCACAATAAAGAGAGCCCTGATGGTTGTGATTTTACTATAGGGGAGTAAGTTTAACTATAGTCTATCCCAGCCCTTTGAGTAAACCCTTTTATAACTAACCTGGCCTTCAGTCTTTCTATACTCCTATCTGCCTTATGTTTAACTTTGAAAACTCATTTGCTATCAATGGATTTTCTCCCTTTTGGTAAGGACACAATTTCCCAAGTGTTGGTGTCAGATAAGGCTTTTAGTTCCTTATCCATAGCTTTCCTCCAACCCGGATGGAAAGCAACTTCTTCATAAGATTGTGGTTCATTGCAATCTAGGTAAGTGGTGAAGTTGACATCTTTGGATGAGGCATAGACACAATTTTGGGTTCAGAATGTAGATTTGTTATAGAAGAAACACAAGCATAATCATCCAAGTAAGTAGGGGGTTTATGTATTCTGGTAGATCTCCTAACAGGTTGTACAGTGTTGCCATGACAACTTTGTGGGTTTTCCTCAACATCATTTTGTTCATTGTTCTCTTCTTCAATGGGTAATTCAACAATATCCATGAGAAAAGGCTCACCATGGATCACTGTTGAATTATTGGTAATAGAAGAGGGGTTAGGGCAGTCTAAGGCAGGTTTTTCTTTGTTTTCAAAGGGAAATATATTTTCATGAAATATAACATCTCTAGATGCAAGAATCTTGTGACTATCTAAAGAGTATAATTTATATGCCTTTTTACCTTGGGGATATCCTAAGAAAACACACCTTTTAGCTCTTTCTTGAAATTTATCTCTTCCATGTTTAAGAGTACTAGCATAGCAAAGACATCCAAAAACCTTTAAGTGTTCATATGAGGGTTCCTTGCCATAGAGTTGTTCATAGGGACTCTTTCCCTTCAAAACAACAGTGGGTGTTCTGTTAATGATGTGGGCTGCTGTTAAGACACTTTCCCCCCAAAATCTTAATGGTAGGCTCGACTCAAACATGAGGGCTCTAGCTACCTCTAATAGATGTCTGTGTTTCCTCTCTACTACCCCATTTTGTTGTGGTTTGTAAATGTAACTAGTCTCATGAAGAATACCTTTGTTAGAAAAGAAGTGGATAGCAACATTGTTCTTTCCTATATCCAAAGCATTATCAGATCTGACCCTTTTTACATTAACTTCAAATTGGTTCATCACGATAGCAATGAAGTTTTGTAACAGAACAAAAGCTTCACTTTTAGTAGTCATTAGGTATATCCACGTATATCTGGTATAGTCATCCACTATGGTAAGGAAGTATTTATGGCCTTGATAGGTTTTGTTATGAAAAGGACCCCAAGTGTCCACATGGATCAATTCAAAAGGCACAATAGAAGATATAGTACTAGATTGAAAAGACAAGCATTTTTGTTTAGCTTAGCGAAAAACATCACAGTTGTTTTGTACATAATCATTAAGGACCAACTTCATGGGTAACAATTTCATCCTAGATTTAGACATATGTCCTAGTCTCTTATGCCAAATTTCACTATTGGCAGCACTTAGGGACTTATTACAAGCATCATTATTAACAGTAATCAAAGCACAATGTAAACTGGGTCTTCTTGATAGAATATCAGCATCCAAGAAGTATAGCCCATTTTCTTCCTTACCAAGAATCATTGGCCCCTTCATTGAAAGGCCCTGCATTATGCATTCTTTTTCAGTGAAAACAATATGACAGTGCAACTATCTGCATAACTCTTTGACTGATATAAGACTAAATTTGAATTGAGGCACATATAAGACTTTAGACAGAATCAGATTTTCTCCAATGGTTAGTTTTCCATATTTTGCAACAGGGACGTTACTTCCATCTGGCAGGGTTATTTCAATAGGTTCATTCAAATTTTCCAAACTATGTAAGATGTTGGAATCATTACACATGTGGTCACTAGCTCCTGAGTCAATAATCCAATCCTTTTTGGTTAAAGCACAGAAGCAGGTTACAACATTCGTGACATAAAGAAGGAAATGGGAATGTTACCTGACATTGAGCCAGAATCTTGATTAGAACCAGAAGCGTCATCACTTGTAAGTCTCTCAAGAAGTTGGTGAAGGATTTGCTTTGCCTGATCTTGATTTAATTTGAACGGGGGAGAATGGCCAGGTCCTTGTTCTCCCATGATCTTGGTGTTTTCACGTTCTTGCCAGGCATTGTGTGCAGTCTTCTGCTGATTGGAGGTGTATTGGTTGGATGCTCTTTGATTCTGTGGGTTTTGCTGCCTGTTTCGATTTCTTGGGGGATATCCATAGATCTTGAAGCACTTGTCAATCGTATGACCAGTCTTTTGCAATGGTCACAAAATAGAATGGCCTTCTTGCCATCTTGTTTCTTTTGCTACCCCGTCCTAGTGTCCTGAGAATTCTTTTGCGTTCCTCGATTAGCATAGAAAGAGATTGGATCCATGAGAAGGTTAGACTGGTCCCGGCTTGTCGCTGTTTTTCTTCTTGAGAGAGAATTGCATAGACTTTGCTTAAGGATGGTATAGGAGACAT
Organism: Portulaca oleracea; assembly: GCA_029582165.1. Lineage (NCBI taxonomy): Eukaryota > Viridiplantae > Streptophyta > Magnoliopsida > Caryophyllales > Portulacaceae > Portulaca > Portulaca oleracea. The sequence goes on along the minus strand of CM055875.1, from coordinate 27,612,242 downwards.
CATCAGGATATTGCCTTGCACAATAGTGTAGCTATCGTTGAGACCCATCAGGAACTGGAGAAGTTTTTGTTCTTCGAAATGGATCTCGAATTGTTTGTTGATTTGTGGTTTATATACACATTTACCACATACACATCTTGAGAAATCGCTGATCGCACCAATTTCTTCCCAAAGCTTCTTGGCTTTGGTGTAATATGTTGCAATGTCTAACGAATCTTGACACAGTTTGGAGACACTTTGTTGCACAGCGTAGAGTTTTGCTTTGTTGGTTTGCTCAAATCTCTCAATGAGTTCGTTCCATAGGTCTTGTGCTACCGTCGAGTAAAGGACGCCATCTCAGAGATCCTTATGCAGGGAATTGAGGATCCAAGAGAGAACCATGTCGTTCCCTCCCTCTCTTTCAATAGGGCAATCAAGGGTCTTCGGCGCCGGGGCATGGAAGGGTTCCGTCGATAAATGCCAGTTAGTGCTTTGCTGAAAGCGAAATCGTCGCCGATCGTTTCCAGGTGTCAAAGTCGTCTCCGGCGAATACGTCAGCCATGAGAGACATTCCTGGTTGGTCCGATGGATGTATGAAGAGGGGATCGGAGGGATCGATCACGATCTTCTTATCAGACATGGCGAATTTGGAAATGGTTTCTTATCAGACAAGGCTCTGATACCATGTAAAATTCCATTCCAATACGTTGAAACTGGAAGAAATGGAGAAAGAGGAAGCTGAGATTTAGAGGAATGACTTTTATTGATAGAAAATATATTCTCAACTTCTACAGCAAATGAAGAGAAGGAAAGCTATATATAGCTAACTTCCCAAAGCTAATAAACAAAGAAAGGTAAAGAAAACCAAGAAACAGAGAGCAAAAGAAATAAGAATAATTTAATCATTATTTCTAACAGTACAAGTGGCATGAAAAGATGGTTGTCTAGAGTTTGATCATATAGCATACTCTAAGGTCTTTTGATGGTGCTCTTTTATGATCCTGATGGTGCTATTTAATGGTCCTAACGGAAAAAAAGAGCTTTCTTTTCATCAAGAATATATCTTTTCTAGATATGGCTTCCCTAAATCTCTAATTATAGTTGCTCTGTTGGTTGTATATATATGTCCTAGGATACCTGTGGTGCTTGGTTTTGGGCCTTCTGGCAACAAGTGCTTTTCAATTATAATTGGGTTTTGTTAGAGAGGGAGTGAGAGATATTGAAGTGGCAGCTTGTTTGTTTGGTGTGTTGATAGTGTGCTTGTGGGGTTCCCCCCCCCCCCCCCTTTGTGTGTGTGTGTGTGTGAGTTTTAGGGTGTGGGGTTCCTTGAAATATTTTTGTTTCTGCACTCAGGACTCTGTGTTTAGTTCATTTCTTCCGATTCATTTTATCACATCTTCATCCTTTTTCTTCAGCCCTAGCATATATTCACATTGTCTTTTTCTCGTGCTCTCATTCTGGCCACATGTTATGAGTTATGACCATTCAGGTTCGGAGTAAAATTAGCACATTGGAATGATCAAAATACAAAAGCAGTGCTCAAGTTTTTGGTGTACTTATTCTGCTACCATTATTATGGGAGTTTGTACCTGTCTGAATAAAAGTAGGGGCTCAGTTCATTCAGTGCTCAATGGAATTCTTTTGTGTGTATGTAGATGGGAGTTTGAATTGGTTGAAGCTCCCCTCAACCACCCAGAAATAAAAAGGATAAATGTAGTATTCAAATTGCTTGGAGCTGGTTTATCAATCACAATTCACAATGCAACTTTGTGCCAAGCTATTGTCAATCTTAGCCTTTCTACTCTAAAAATACCATTCTAATAGAATTTTCAGTGACAGTTTGCCAAAATTTGGTGGTCTAGTAAATTTATTTCTTCTGTGTTTCTTTGTTGTGTACTTGTGCTTGAACTTCACCTTGCCTTTCTCCTACCGTCTGCTTGCAGTGCGTATATACATCTCCCCCTCTGTCCTGATAAAATTGTTTCTATACAAATGGCTTTATATAGGTCTTTTAGCAGGTGAAAATGTCATATTCAAGTTATTTTTTAATTTCAGAACAGATTGAGTTGGGTCCTGGGTCACCTAAACAACATAATACCATATCAAATTAAAAAAGCAAATTGAAATGAAGTGCGTGTAAGACTAAGGTACTAATTTCTATATAGGCAAGAGGATTCATTATTAGTTCATACACAACATCGATGAGAACACATACAATCATGGAGGGTGTGGTGGAATTAAGGAGGAAGTGCCCCAGAACTTGATTGATGGTGGGCTTGGTGGGTGTCTTAGGGTTTTCTTCTTCTTAGATTACACTAGGATATTAAGTAACAATACTTCAGATCATAAAGTATGGAAGTGAAAGGCCTCACTACACTTTTCCTAACTTTTGCCTTATAGCTGCAGATAATTAAATGTAGACTTAAACGGATACAACTTTATGCACTCTAGTATGAAGGCTGCACGAACCTGGTACTTCCGGGACTTTGGGGTATGTAGTTGGTAACAGCATGGAATTGAAGTGGGAAATCTGTATTTGTGGCTGCTTCTCTCTTGTATGGTTTTGCAGTGGCATCTCAGGTTGTACCGTTGAATGATGGCTTACAGATTTTGGAAATGAACCACACCTACGTACATGTTATCTGCTTCCCCTTTTCACTGCTAGAACTTATAGTTATGTTGACATCCCACAGGTCGAAATCAAATCATGTTCTCTCACCTCCCAGTGGAGGACACAGTTGTGAGCGCAGAGCTCATTATACTGATCAGGTTCGCAGGGATGAAATGATTGGTAGATACCAATGATAACAACCTGATACGAGGCCCACATTCTTCTCATCGAATTGAAAAGAATTAACTATTTTTTTGAAATTTTGTTTAGATTTATGCCACCTCGTATCATTATCGAAGTTTGGCTTGTTTCTTCTGATGTTAATTGTATGTGAATCATTACATGTGTGGCTCATGTGACATCTTTGTGTGTTTTTTCATAGTTATATTTTATTTAGATGTTCTACTCAATGACGTTAGAATGGACAAAGGTGTAATAAGCGAAGCAGCGTGCTATTGTTAACCTTTCATATGGTTATTATAAACAGCGCAGTACAACACGAAGTGAAGAATCATGATACAAAACAATGAAAACATGATTCATTACTTGATCTTACTAATTCCATCCAATTCGGGCTTGTAGATTGACATCAGTGTTTGCTGTCCTTACCCGTTGCACAGATGGAAATGTGAAATGGAATGAGCATGTATTTTCATTGTTTTCTTTATGACATTGTGATCCTCAGTTCATGCAGGTACTAAAAGACTAAAACCAAATTGGAGAACTTAAAGAAGACAGGAACAACTGCAATATTACCAGGTAAACAAACTTCAGCTGGGACGGACACAATTTTGCAGCAGTGTTTTATATTTTAACAGCATAGCGAACCGTAAGCCATGTACATACAACAATCATAGTTACCATGAAGATCTCATAATTCGATTTTAATTCTTAGATTTGCAGGTATGCTCAAATTTGTACAACTTCTTCAATGCAGATATCTGCATTCCTGTTGTTGATTTACCATTATGCAAACATCCATCCACTGGCTCTGATCCAGATGTGTGTGTTCCTCTGCCTCTCTGTTTCTTGATTTCTGCTTCTCTTCTTAATAAGGTTATGTCATTTGTTACAATTTGGCAATGGTTTTGGCTTCAATCAAGCATGCTCATGCTAGTGCTGTAAATTGGCTTACGACATGAATATAACCTCAGAGGTATTGAGAAAGGTAGTAAAGTGCAAATGTCTTCAGCAAAAATCGGTTTCTTGGGATTCGTGGGACATAGAGGTTGAACTCTGCTTCAATTTAATGAGGAAGAAGATCTTTGAGATCTTGGACTGACCATGGTGGACAGGAATCTTGATGAAGTAGAGGGAGCAGAAGAGAGGTTTTTTACTAAAGGGATTAATGACTGCACAACGTCTGTCATTAAAGGTCTGTACTCCGGTTCTGCCTGCACACATACAGCAGCGATGGCAGCAATCTGTAGAAAATGATGGATTAACATCAATGATCATTCTTTGCAATCCCGTCACAACAAAAGGCATGATAGAGATCCCCTAACCTGAACAATATCTTTCTGGGAGTATTGCCCTTTCAGGGCCGGATCCACCATTTCCATGACCTTTTCCCTGTGAGTTAACCTTGGGAGAGCCTGAAAGTGAGAATTGTTAACATTCCTGCTTTTGGATGGAAATAACCCAGGTACTATCTCAATTGAAATTCACTGCTACTGTTATATTTCCTATCAAGTAGCCTATGGTAAATGGGTCCTATAAAGAGTTAATACATTTGAATCATTGTTTTCTGTTATCTGACGGTCTTTTTTCTGTCCACTCAAGTGGACAATTAATGAACTGAGCCACCCAGGGCAGAGCAGGTGGTTGTTGCCTTGTTGTTGTGGGTTTTTTTTTTTTTTTTGGCTTTTTAAAAAAAAAGAGGGGGGGGGGGGTGTTTCTAAATTTCTACTGCATTATTCCCATTCCCCTACAATGAATCTTTTCACTAGACTTACGACATGAAAGTTACTGGCTGTCTTCTAATATCTGAAAAAGAAGCAAGCAGCTTAGTGAGCATAAATGACTAAACTGGAAAACACTGATTTTTAGAGGAATGTGATTGCTTTCGTGGTCCATGTTTAATAATTTGATTAGTTGAGTAGTGATCTACTTAAACTTATTGGAAATAAACATTTTGTGGAGAAGATATTTGATCATTGCCTGTTACAACTAACTACTAAATACTAACCCAAGCAACAAGAACATGCTCTCCTGTTGGCCGTCTTGAGTCAACTGGTACTCGGCCGGTTATAAGCTGTAGAAGAACCACTCCATAGCTGTAAACATCTGATTTGGTTGTAAGCTTTCCTGTTGAAACATACCTACACAACCACCATGCGTAAGAAAAGGGAGAAACCTTGAGAACAGAAGCTCACATGATGTTGAGATCCATGGAACAGCAAAACGAGCAAAACTGTTAGTTAGGTTTCCAAGGACCACATTGCATTATTGCTGATCAGTAGTTTTCATTGATATGGTTATGAAAGGGATGCTTAAGGAGGAGAGTGAGAAATCGGCACACATACTCTGGAGCCAGGTACCCGGTGGTCCCCAAGACGCGGGTAGAAATCTGCCCGTTGATCTTGTCAGAACCCGTCTTAGCCAAGCCAAAGTCAGACACCTTAGCTCTGTATCTGTGGTCCAGCAGAATGTTACTGCATTTGAAGTCCCTGTGGATTATTGACGGGTTTACATGTTCATGGAGGAACTCCAAGGCTCGGGCACAATCAAGGGCTATCCTTAGCCGCATGCCCCAATCCAACGGCTGAGGATAGATGTTGGGGGAATGGAGGTGCTGCTGGAGACTACCATTGGGCATAAATTCAAAAATAAGGAGCCTGTGATCTTGGTCTGCACAGTACCCTAGTAGCTCTACTAGGTAAGGAGAATTCAGGCGACTCAGTAGGTCCACCTGCCCATGCCGAAAGAACCAGTAGCTTAGTTTTGTCATAATACATATTTTTCAAGTTCTCTTAGCCAAATGTGGAAAGTTGGGCATTCTTCTTAAATATATTTTCACATGGATACAAAATTGACAGTTTGTAATGAAGAGTCTAGTTGTTTGATGTTGTTTACTCAAGTTGAGAGCAAGGAGCCAAAGTGAGAAGTTGCATAAGTCAAAACATCCTAGCTGCTACAGTTACCTTCCTAAAGTCATTTCATTGAAAGAAATTCCTATACTCTCATAGCTCACTAGAGTTTACAGCTTGAAAATTTTATTTCCCAACACATTCTAATTCCCAAGTGATGGCGTACCATCCGCATTAATTACCCATTTACCCTTGCTATTCCAGTATTTTGCCAGATGCCATTCTCCTTATATTCTTGTTTAGAGGAGCATTAAATCCAAGTCCTACTATGTTAATATCATTGCTGAGTTAAATTTCAGTTCTGCAAATACTTGACCAGAACTTTCTCCAAACTATCATTGTTGAGCAAGTGAAATATTAGCAGCTGCATATGATTAGTTACAAATGTTTGCTATTATTCTTACGGAAAAAATAACGCCAAGATCATGTAACAGAAACTGCTGGTAGAGTATGCATTTTAGAGACAACAAACAACAGAACAGAACTGAAAAGTACATGACAGTTTGTAAAACATTCAATTGAGTGATTTGTTGTATGTAATTCCCATTCCTTTTTGTTAGAGAAAACAAGGGTCAGAAAAGCATGTATGATATTTTAATGTGATGAAGGAATATAATAAAGAGGAAAAGAAAAGAAATATTAAATGAGGGGAGTTATCATACTGACCTCTATCCTAAAAGCGCGCTCCCCTTGCTTGCCATCCCTACGGACCATCTTAATTGCTACGACGGTTCCATCGCTTAGGGATCCTCTGTACACCACCCCATATCCACCATGCCCTATCACATTTGCCTCACTGAAATTGTTAGTTGCCATCTCCAGCTCCTTGTAAGTGAATACCTGTACCCCCTTGAATCTAGACTGGGTTGTTCGCCTCGAGCTCCCTCCTGAAATGCACCCATTCTTCACCTCTGTTCTCAATCCAATATCCATTGCCCACATCATTATATAAATACTTGTTCACATTTTAACTCAAATTCAACAACTCACTATATGGACCTTTTGTATTGTTGTCTAATTTTACCTGGGCTTTCAGTGAAGTCGATGGTGTGTGAATCAAACTTGGAACTATCATCAATGTTGTTGCTGTTCCTGCCCAAGGAGTTACATTTTGCAGACTTATGGCGTCGCAACAGGATTACGAGGATTATGATGAAAGCAAAGAGAATGACTAAGATGACAGGTATGACAATCAGGAGAATGGTAGTCAGAGAAAAACTCCCAGTATGATGAGTATTATCATGACTGTGTTGATAGGTTGATGAGTGATGGAAATGGGAGCTGTTGTCTCTGTGTTTGGGTGCTGCATTGTCAGAGGATTCCACAGAATCTAGGAAAGTAGTTTCCATGGTTCCAATACAAGTACAGAATACAAGTTTAGCCAGAAAGTTGAAGATGACACAGAAAACAGGTGCTTGTGGAAAGTATCCAACAAGTTCTGTAAGCAGAGAGAGAGAGAGAGAGAGAGAGAAAGGAGGGTTTAGAAGGAGGTGTTGATGTTGGCGTTGTATATTGGGAGTTAACCTGGGTAGGAGGTCACTGATACTGAGGCTACAAGTATGGGGCACATGATTTCAACTATCTATCTGTCTGTAGCCTTGTTACTCTTCCCGTGAACTTTCACAAAGACAAAGGGGGGGATGCCTCTCTTCTTTGTTTCTTCCCCTCTCCCCTCTCCCCTTTGGATTTGTTTTCGGAATAGTCTCTTTCTTCTCTATTGAAAAGGAATTCAGAGATTTTGCTCCACTACCTTTACTTCATATCCAATCCTCTCTAGTACTTTTTTAACTTACCTCTCCATCTAACTAAACCCTTTTTAAGTCTTCTCTCATGCCCATTTAATTTATCATCTATTAAATGTTCATGCTCTTTAATATCTTTTTATTAATTATTTTTTTCTATACTAATAATCCAAACAAAAATCAATATTCTGTTGGTATGGAAAAGTCGGATGTAATAGTGTCACCTCTATATTTCGAGATTTAAAAAGACTAGTTTTAATTGAGTCATAATTTAAAAATTATTATCTGGCTACTAAATAGATGAGGTTTAATGATATATTTTACTTTATTCCACAACAATCTAAGTTGAAAAAACAACCATTTTCAACTATCCAAATTATGATCTCATTATTTCTCATATACTATTTGATAGAAAAAAAAAGTTACATTATAATATTCCTTTGATAGTATTTTTCCAAACGAATCTAATGACAGTAGTGTTACATTCTTTTTTTTTATTATATTTACATTGGACCATTATAACCATCTTGAATTGTTCATATTTCACATTTTTGTAATTTTTATTAATATTTTCTTTAATAATTATATATATTTATCAATTATAATAATATAATACTTATTAGCTAGGTGAAAAAAATATAATTATAGCCTAATTTTATGAAATAAACATAAATAAATAATTATTTTTAAATTGTTTAGAAGTTGTAGTAACCCTAAAAATAATGAAACATACCTTCGGAATGATTTAAATACACATACATTTTATTTTATTAGTGATTCAAAAGAACTGCAAGATGGTTAAGAGTCATCATATGTCAAGATGTTTATCATTTTCGATTTATACATTAATATATATGTTAATAAATTATTTTTAAAATTCTTCAGTGACTGTTAGATTCTTTCTTATTCTATTTACCTTAATATATAGGTGAAGAAAAATAAGAATAGATAAAATGGAGAGCGTGAGTACTTCTTTCCTTATGCACTACAAAAGAAAGGCCCAATAGCTACGCTTATTGGGGTCTGTTTTCTGCGTTGACACACGTCACTAAAAAAAGTAGTGACGCCTGATACCACCCGTCGCAATTTTGGGTGTCACAAGGAAATTTTGTGTCAGTTGCACGCGTCACAAGGCTTAGTGACGGTTTCTGCATGTCATAACTGTCTTTCAGCAGCTTTAAACGTCGTAACAAATGACTCAATTAAAAAAATTAAAATAAGCACGATTCCCCATCTTAATAGCAGGAAAAAGAAAACAAATACGTACCAATAGTTTTACATATTGTACAATTGATTAGGATATATTAACCATAGATTGAAATGAAATTACAATCTCATAATTAATTAATACTACTTTATATACATAACTGATTTTGGTATATATGAAAAATAAAACAAATTGGCTACAAAAAAAGCCAATATACTACACAAAATTCTACTTAGAAAATATTCAGAAAATGGGTACAACAAATTAAAGCCAATTTATTAGGTAGCCAAACAATGACTGACGGTGAATAAAATACCAAAAATCTACACAAAAAAAAGCCTAAAAATGGTAATCCTCAAACCCATATGTTCCATGCATATGTTCCATGCCTGACTTAATTGACTGTTTGCTCCTAGCAGGCAAACTGCAATGCCCCTTCAATTCCTTCATGTCAAAGCCCTAATCCCAAAAAATATGATTATTAAACAATAAAATATATAAATATCGTAAATCTAGCTACCAATTAACAAAAAATATAATTAAAATTGTAAAATCAGAGAAAAAACAGATCTAGAAGCAGGCAAACCATTTATATTCAAATATTACAATACATTTGAACCTTCTATTGTAAATAGTTGGTGGTTCAAATAGTTTGCTTGCTTGCTTCTACATTTATATACAAATAGTGAAACACCAACTATTTGAAAAACAAAAAATTTTAAAGCAATTACAGTGAAAACTTGGTTGGGTTTCATAAATCATTGATGCAAATTAAAACTCCTTAATTTCTAGATCTGATAATTTAAATGAGAAAGGAGAATTCAATCTCGATGAAGTGAAACACCAAACCTGAGGGTTTTCTTCAAGCCCACATGAGGGGGGAGGAATTCAAACCTTCGACCTTCTCACCCGACCATGGCGTGAAGCAATAATGACATACCCAGAAATTGCTTTGACGAGTTGAACATCTGCTTCAGAGTACTCGAGCATTTCAATGAATCCAGATCTACAAGCTTGTCATTAACTTTGTTTACTAGCTCCACAGTTAGATACAATTGGATATTTTCATAGATAAATAACGAATAATACTATATAGAAGTAAGCTTTGAAGGAGAGAGAGAGGAGAGGATGAGATAAGGGCTCTGCTAGGGTTTTTTTTTATCAAATTGCTGCTTGTGAGTTGTGAGGCAAATAAATGAAATAGAAATGGACACAAGGGCTAATGGGCTATACTTATGTTTATTATCAAAAAGACAACAATAAGGCCCATTTCCAAGCCCTTTTGTTACTACCCAGTACGACATTTACCCACTACACTACAATTATTAAAAAAAATTTATAAAATTGAAAAGATAAGAGAGCTTCATGTGGGATACAACTGGAAAGCTCAAATATTAAATGAAAGAACTAAAAAAATTAAAAAACAACCATAAACATTTTTTCTGTTAGGTGGGATACAACTAGATAGTAGTGGGCCATACTACCAGTAGTGACGGCTTAAAGTGCTACTCAGTACCCAGTGACGCTCTTAACTGCTGATACTCTAGATTGACCAACTTTTTATGTGACGTGTGAGGGAGCCGTCACTTAATATGCGTCGCTATTGGGGCTTTCTTTTGTAGTGATGGTTATTCTTTTATTTTTGGTATCTTATTCATATAAATCCTTCTTATAGTTTATAAACGATAACGACAAATCCTTTTGTGTTAGTAATGGACAACAATGATAATCCGTTACTTGATAATATAGTATTCTCTAATCCCTATTCAATCACAATAACAAGCTTGTTTAAAATTCGTTGCAAGATAAGATAGGAGGTCATGATATGCAGTTTTTCCTCCAAATGTAACAAGCTAAAGGAATTGCTTAGTGCTTAACAACTTCTTTTTTTTTCTTCACATGGAGTCCACAAGTGCTGTACATTGATGGCTAACGCTACATAACTTACTAAAAGAGCTCATTAGGCTTTTATTCTTTGAATTTGTGGAAAAATATGATTTTAGTAGTTAGATTTTGGAAATTGGGTTTACCCTGATTCAACCTCAAACTAAATAATTGTTGAGATTACTCATGAGTAAAAATGTCCCACATCGGAAAAGTAAAGAGAAAGAACATGGTATATATGTCAAGTGGACTACTCCTCTTACCACCAATTGGCTTTAAGATGGAACTTCACTTAACTTGTGTACCATGGGCCTTGGTGAAGTGGGCTCTCCGCTTGGATATTCCCAATAAGTGATATCAGAGTCGATGGTTTATTCAGCTGGGCGCGTGCAAGGTGCGAGAAGATCACCGTGGACAGGAGCAGGGACCATAGTGCGTGCTCGGCTGGGTCTCCTGAATGCTCAAAGTGGTGGCATGAGACTTGGGTGGTGTAAGGTGCAGCTAGGACTCTTTAAAGACTCAGGTGGAGTAGGGTGTGGCTCTGTAGAGTTAGGTGCGACTATGATGGGCTCCTGATGGTGACTTGAAACCTTGGGCAAAAGAGGCTTCCGATCAAGGGGGAGAGACTTATGTGTGAAGGGGGAGATTGTTGGGATTCACCCATGAGCACAGTTATTAAAATCCCGATCCTGATTTACGATCCTACGATTTTATGGTCCAAAATTCTCGATACGATTCTACTATTTACACACGATCCACGATCCCACATGGGCTAATTTCCGATTCTAACTTCCCCATAGTTTCGAGTTAGGATCTCGATTTTAACAACCTTGCCCATGAGTAAAAATGTCCCACATCAATAAAGTAAAGAGAAAGGGCATAATATATATGTCAAGTGGGCTACTCATCTTAACACCAATTGGTTTTAAGATGGAACCTCATTTAACTTGTGTACCATCACTAACATGGGCCTTGGTGAAGTGGGCTCTCCCCTTGGATCTCTCCAACAGTAATGAATCATCCATCTAAGCTTTACATTAAGGATTATATGCGTCCTTTATGATGAAGTTAGTTATTAAATAAATGTTAATTGATAGAAATGCTCTACATTTAAAAAATTCATTTAATCTCGTGACAAATTAGAACCACCCCACCCTCATTGTCATCGTCTTTTATTGCTAAGGTTCCATTCTTCATCTTTCCTCTCGGAACCTAAAACTAATTAAAGTTCCCTCTCCAAAATTAAAAGTGTTCATCGTTCAAATTAGAGTTCAAATTAAAAGTGTTTATCATTTCTCTTTGAAATGCACCAATAATTTAAAAAGAGGCTAAGCAACAATTAGTTGCCAGAAGAGTCAAAAGACAGGTATCAAGCTCCAAACAATTAGTTGCCAAAAGAGTCAAAAGACAGGTATCAAGCTTTGGTGGTAGAGTTGAAAGGGTGTTACGTTGTTCAAGCATGGGAAACGGAAACGGCGATAGGAAGATGGAGGCAGTATTGTGTAAAACATTTAAATTTTTAGGGGGTAAATGTGTCTTTTTCATGCTTTTAATTATAGTAATCTTTTAACACCAATCTATATGGACAATTCTGTCGTTGGAAAATGAGTAAAATAAAAAGTCTAAAGTTGAGGTAGAATAAATTTAATCTCCAAAACTTGACGACTAAAATCCCATTTTTTAAAAAATTCAAAGGGTAAAAGTCTAATTGGTTCCTTACTAAAATACAAATGCATGAGATTTTGACTAGCACCATTAAACTAAGGTAAAAGGAGGCAATGATTGAGTTAGACAAGGAGAAGTTGTGCCTTAAGAATGGCAAAAAAGCATTATTAATGTAAAACTGTATTGCACTAGCATCTTATTGTTGGCTTATTTATTACATTACCTAGAATAAGCTAACCGTGATGTTGACTTGCAGAAGGTGGATCCCAACAAGCTTTGGTCTAGTGGCACTATTGCATTAACTTTTGCTGTCCTAAAGTTTGAGATTTGTCTCTTACTCTCTTGCATTTTTATTTTATTTTGTTTTATTTCATACTTGAGTCTCATTTTTTTGTCTATGAAAAAGATGGCAACTTTGAATAATACTACCTCTCAAATCCATTGAATGATCATCGAAACTAGGGGTCATGGTCATGTATATATGGCTAATTAATTCGGAAATTATAGTTGTGAATGTCCATAAATACAAGCCTATAATCAATATTCTTTTTGTGAGGGTTTAAAATGTCCATGTAATACATTTAGTCTTTCCCCATAATTTTGATGAAAATGTTGCTACTTGTAAGTTGTAACAGCTTGATTGCCATCCATTTTAGATTTTAGTAATCCATGATGGGGTTTGGTTTCTAAAAAAAAAATGCATTGAATGAAGGTAGGAATGACCTTTTTCTTCTCCTTTTCATGGTTTTTAAAAGATTAGTTCTATGATTGAAAGTTATTCAATTCAATAGAGTTTAAAATAAAGTAATATTGTACTCAGATTTAAATGGTAGCTAAACTGCTTTGTAATAATTCAAATTGTTATTGTCATTATCTCAAACTGGGGATGTTTCTTCGATTTTGTATTTTAAGTTATGTTTGTGCATCGAAAATATTGTTCATACATCGCAATACATATGTTGCTATTATCAAAGTTTTAGTGGGTACTATGCCTAATAATTTAAACTTTCAAACTATATGCCAATAATGTAAACTTTAAGGAAGTTAATTTTGATGTTTCATGATTAAATTTTGTTATGTAATTTAGTGATGGTATTTTATGGCATTGATGGAAGGAAATTGGCAAGGGGATATGCAAATGTTTGACCATGATGTGTTAATTTGTGCATGTCAACGCTCCCAAATCTCCTCCTCTTCTAATTCATGCCTTTCAATCTAAATAACCCTAAACTTTTATTTATTTATTTTATATATATTTTCTTCCTCCTTCTCTTAGCTTTCACCTATGCTTCTCATTTTTGTCTCTTTCCCTGTTGCCTCCATCAATGAAACTACTTTGTCCAATTTCCATAGTTTTTCTTTGCTCGTTTTGAGTTCACTATCATGGGGGCATCCCATTTTTGGTAGTATTTTAAGAGGAAACAATGGAGGATGTGAAAGACCAAGAAGAGTTGTACCATCTACTTGTGTGAAGTCTAAAAATGAGAAGAAACAGTAGAGACAGAAGAGAAAATGCTTCTATATCGAGATATGCAATAATAGTTTGGCTCATGAGCCATGTTCCTTGTTGCTCTGCAAATACGAGCCAGAATATTTCAATATTTAGCCGCCTGATTTTAATAGTTTGGCTCATGAGTATGTAGTATGCTCATTAAGGAAACCACATATGAGTATGTAGTATGCGATTGATAGTTCTAATGCAAGGTCTATGAACGATGTGGATCTTTCTTTGGATAGGTTGAATGACGAGGGTGAAAGAGCAGCGGAGTAAGTGCGTTCATTGAAATTGTCTCGTGATGATCATGAGATTGTGATTAAGGTTTTCAGAGAGGATTTGCTGGAGCGTAAGAAGAACCTTATTTGTTAGTAGTCTGTTTTTTTTTCTTTTGTATGTTAGGTGTTGCGAGTTGTGCTGCTTTCTTGCTTTTGTTGGATTCTTGGTGTTTTTGCCGTTGTTGCGGATCTTGTAGCATCGTTAATGTCTTTTTAGCCTTTTTTTGCTTGCAAATTATCGAAAAAAAGGCAAAGAGGCGTTTAAAATCAGAAGCAATAAAAAGACGATTAAATTTTTATTAACGTTATGATAAAAAAATGTAAACTAAGCTCTCTTAATTATTAAAAAAAAGTAATAAAAATTTGTTTTGATTGTTGTCATTGTGGGTATATGCTTAGATTTTAAAATTATTTATATGCTTTTTAAAATTTGTTATTATTAATTATCTAAATATTAATGCTTTGTAATTTCTGTAACCTGTTTATTTTAATTATTTTTATAAAAGAAATTCATATTTGTTTAATGAAAACAAGTTTCCAACAACATTATCTTTATAATGAATACATATAGTTTCTATTATTTTAATAATTATTTCGTTGTTAAAGATTAAACTAATATTATTTTGATGCTATTGAGAAAGATTTGAAGGGAATTATACAGTTGTTCGCATTTATTTAAATTCTCTAATAAAAAATTTACTACTGTTCTTTATTATATGCAATTAAGACCATATCGAAAATAAGTATAGATTGCAGTAACTTCCACTGTTGTATGTAAATTAATTTTGAAGACAATTTGTGCAAAGAAAATAAATAATTATTTTTTTATTAATTTCTAATTATTATTTTAATTGATAATTGTTATGAAATTACTATTAAAAATAAACTACATATAAATACTAAATTTTTTTTACGTGCATCGCATGAGATATACAACGCTGGTATACATTGAAAAGTAGAAGGCCTTGTTATTGATCACAAGGATTTGAATATATTAAAACTGGACAATATATTATCCCTAATGCACTTGCAAAGGTCTCGCTCCTAGATTGGTATACACAGACATAAAATCTTTGCAAAATCAATGTGAAGTTCACCTTTCTATGGGGTAGAGAAGAATGCCAGGGAAGTCAAGAAATTGATGGATGTCCTTTCCTGTTGACTATCTAACATATCCTATGAGCAACTTCTTTTTTTTATTTTTTAAATATTTTTTCTTCTTCTTATCTTTATTATTTATGTCAATTCAAAATTGTAATAAATTGATGAGTGGCATCTTGCATGGAATTGAAGGGAATAGAAAAGGTTGCTATCCAAGCTGACTTGTCTTTGATTGACCTGCTAAATGCTAATGGTGCCTAAGCCACTCTCATTCTACCCGTGATTCGATTGATTCTTCTTGTTTCCCTGCTTTAGCTTTGGTGGAGGGAACCAAACTCTACTTTATTTATTGTATTTGTATTTATTTCACTACATCTCTCCTCTCACTGTGAATATGAAGAAGGAAATGGTCAATTTTATTTTGTTTCAGGTTAACTACCTATCGATTTAGGATGCCTTGGGTTCATTCAACAAAGCCTTATTCTAACTAATACTACAATACAAAGTTTCGTTCTTCTGAAATTTAAAAAAAAAAAAAGCCCAACCAACATGTATCAGGGCCTTGGGTTTATTCTGATCTCATGGGTACGAATGCCAGGGGTCCTTTTCTGGGCTTCTCTTGTTCTTAAATTTTATATTTAAATTGGTTGTGACTCACTGTAAATTCAACGTTTTATGTGTGGAGATTAAGATGTTTAATTTGAAATGATAAATTTAAAAGTTCTTTCTATGAATTTTAATTGAAGAGTTCTGGAGTGTATGATAAATTTTAATGATGAGATAAATAAGGGAGTACATGTTTTGTCTAAAATTTAGGAGTTTATATTACAAATTTACAATAACGTGCTGCAACAACATTAAACCGTACATATACCTGACAACAATGCGAAGAACCAAATGCATTGACTAGGGGAATTTTGCTTTTTGGACCCTGTATTTTGGGGGTATTTACATTATGGACCCCCATGTTTCAAAGTTTGCAATTTGAACCCTGTACTTTGATTCCGGCAACACTCTGGGCATAACTAGAGGGGTCCGGCCAAAAAAGGCCCTTATTGTAGTTTGAACGATTTTTCTTTCCAAAATTGCACCTAGATTATTTTTGAACTGCCGGAGTTACCCTTCAATTTAGTCAAACATTTCCACGCCCCTCACTCACCTCTCTCTCCTCTGCTTGCTCAACAATGGCTGCGAAGATGGCTCCGCATTTTCCCTCAATTCCTTTTTCTGGTAATAACAAGATCTTGTGAAATCCCAACTCAGAAGCAAGCAATACTCAGTTACAATCAGGATGAAATACTTGACTTCTGTCATGCCAAAACTCAACCAATCCAACTCGATTTGCCAAATATTTCACCAAGCAAACTGATTTACTGATGAATAAACAACAATTACAAGAACTACAAACCTAATTCCGAAATGAAAGCAATATCAAATCTCTCTTACACATTTAGGCGGGTGGAGAGCAAATTTGGTAAGTCGAGCACCTCGAGACTACGGAAAACTTAGCGCTCATCCATTAACAAAATCAAAAGCTTGGGATACAAATACTGGCAGCATACATACACATGAATCACAGAGAGGTTCGGGGACAAAAATGGCGCCCTGCTTGCTCAACAATGGCGCCCTGCTTGCTCAAAAACCAGAGTCGAGTGACCTCAGTTCAGTCGGGCATTTCGTCGAACAGTTGGCGGGCACCAAAGTAACCCAACCATGGCGGCAAAGCAATCAACAAAATGAGTGAAAACTTCCAACATAACAGAATTTCGCGACATAAACGATAAATCTAACGTCCAAACGCAAACCCATCATCGCTACATACATAAAAATGGGAAATTGGATTCTAATGAGCATAACTATAAGTGTGGAGAGAGAGAAGAGGAAGAAGAAGAAAGAAGCAACAGTAACAGTAACAACAATAGTAGAGTAGCAGAAGAAGAAGAAGAAGAAGAAGAAGAAGAAGAAGAAGAAGAAGAAGAAGAAGAAGAAGAGGCCATGACGTGGAAGAAGAAGGAGAAAGAGAAAGAATCAGAGAGATAGAGAGAGAAAAAGGAGGGAGACGGGGAAGAAGAAGGAAAAGGTAAAGGAAACAAGAGAGAGAAATGAATAAATGGCATAAGGGCAAACCGGTCAGTTCACTAGACAAATCGGAGCCCAACTTAAGTTTGGGCTAAATTTTTTTTGGCCCATATTATACATGGTTCAAATTGCAAACTTTGAAACATGGGGGTCCATAATGTAAATACCCCCAAAATACAGGGTCCAAAAAGCAAAAATCCCCATTGACTAGATAGGAGAGCAATTTGATGGATAATATTTAGTTGTTGTTTAGTTTAATGCTGATTTTGTTTTATTTTGATGAACCTTGTTAGTTTGATGTATTGTTGTTTTGTATGCAACTTTCGTTGCTGGACCTTCAGCCCTTTTGGGCCTTAAATAATCGGAAAAAATATTCTATGTAATTTTTTTTTTTAAAGAACTAGTATGAAGTTCATTTAGAAGATCCTCCTCTTATCTTTTTTGTTTATTTTAATCTATTTGTTATCTACAAATCATCTTTTCAATCATAATTTGTATGCAGTGGCAAATCCCGAAATGAAATTAAGCGGATTCAAAGTTAAACATAGAAAATCAAAACAATATATCAGAAAACTTATCAAATATTATTTTCTTTTGGATAGTAGTCCTGGATGAGGTGCCATGACTTGAAAATATTCCAAGATGTCATCATTTGAAAAAAAAAATTGATTTTTTAAGTTTGGAAGGTTTGAACACATGACCAATAATCACTTTGACACCAAGTCAAGCACTCACCACTCAACTACAACTAGACCTGGCAGTTTTTGACTCGACCCGGAAACTCGACCCAAACAGATCCGCAAAAAAGGGGTTTTGAAAACGAAATTCCGACCCGGGACCCGAAAAAGACCCAACCCAAAGAACCCGGTAAACAAAATGGGTCAGGTCGGGTTAGGTTTGGGTCAACCTGTTGGGTCAGACACTTTAATTGTAAGTGTTTTGTCTACTTTGGTCTTGTGCAAAAAAATGAGCCGATTTCATGAAAATTAAGGCCCAAAAGTAAAATATTGGGTGGTTTTGGACTTTGTTGTCAGAACCGGACCGGTCACCGAACCGGTTGACCCAATACCTAGTGGGTCAATGGTTCAGCTGGTCATATCGTTTTTGGCGGATTAGACTGGGTGACGGTCGAACCGGCAAAAACCGGCATGAACCGGTCACGAATTAAAAAATTTCATATACTTAAAGAATAATTAAGCTAACAAAATAATTAAACCGACATGAACATGACACGAATGAGTCAAAACCCGATTGAACCGGTCAAAAGTCGGCCAAAAATCGGATTAAACCGGTCAAAAACCGGAATTTTTAAAATTAATTCATCAAAATTCCGGTTTGACCGTGAACCGGTTCACCCGGTTGAACCGTTTTTGCTGGTTTTTTTCCCCGTTTGAACCAGTAAGTCGAGTTAAACTTGGAACCGGACCGGTTTACGGTTGAACCGGTCGGACCGCCTCGGTCCGGTCCGATTTTCACAACATAGGTTTTGGAAAGTTATGCATAGAGAGACACATATAAATGAAGTAATCAAATAACAAATGACCAAACACAAAACCCTAACACTGTCACTCACTCACTCTTTCAGTGAACTCTCTAATTCCTGCAGTCCCGCCACTCTCCTCTCTTTCAGTAAAATAGTGTATTATTGTTAAAGGTCAAAGTTCAGTGCATTATTGTTCAATACCCTAAAAGTTCAGTATATTAGCATCGCAAAACCCTATATATTTCATAAGTACTGTTATTCGTGGATTGTTGACGTAAACCGCATAATACTTGTAAACTTGAAGATTGCCAAATTTTGTCCCTTTGATGTATAGTAATATGTTTATACAACTATGACATATCGCGGTGGTCAAACTTGGAATGGAATGGTACATTACACAGATGTCTTTGACCAATTATAATCAATTTTATTAATTGTAAGTGACTGAGGAAAAAGGCCGGTCATGACCCGTAAGCCCGACCCAAATCGCCCAAAACCGGAATACATTCGACCCGTATTTACCCGAACCCAAAATACATCAGACCCGTATTTACCCGAACCCGATATACGACCGACCCGTAACCCGCCCACCCGCTCGTATTGACAGGTCTAACTACAACACTTCTTCTATCCCCTTGTAGTTACTTATATAATATATACTATTTCTACCTGGTTTTATTTATAAAAAGTAACAACTAGGTTTATAGATTTGGTAGGTTTTGAACACATGACCTGCCTTCACATTACCCTAAAAGCAAGCGCGACACCCTGCTTTGCCAATTTTTCTAATACTTTGTTGACACATATTATATTTATATATTTTCTACCCAGTTTTATTTATAAAAACAAGAAATTTTCGTTTTTTTAAGTAGGGTCATTTGACCCCACGTGAACCCATATTGAATCCGCCCCTATTTGTATGTTATTTTGATTCCTACCATGCATATAAAAAGTTCGAAATTTTCATGTAGAAAAATATCAGTAAGGGTTAGTTAACATACCCTTTGAAATGTTGTTGTTTGTCCTATTATTTTTAGATCAAATGTTATTTGTCTTGTTCAAGCAATAATAGATTGAAGAAAAGAAAAAAGAAATTTAACCAGATATCATACTTAAAATAATAAATTATTAAAGAAACGGTAGTCAAATGACAGACCCCACCATCCAACCTTCTCACCAACTAAGGTTTTAGTCTTGTGGAAGCAAGAAAATTTCATGAAGTAAAAATTGTATAGTTGATAGGTTATACTTGCACTACTAAATATTTGTATTACCGACCACTTTTTCCAACTAATTTGAAATGGTTGGAAAAAGCCAACTGTTTTTAAGCATATTTTCCTAATTTTCCAACTATTTTTCTACTTTTAAGTGGGAAAAATGGTTGGAAATTTCAACCACTTTTGCTAAAATGATAGGAAAATTTTCCTACCAATCATTTTCATACTGTTTGAAAATGTTTGGAACAATGGTCGGTAATTCGACCCTTTTTACAACCATTTACAAATAGTAGGAAAAATGATGATAGAAAAATTTACAACTATTTTAGCAAAATTGATTAAAATTTCAAACCATTTTTCCCACAAAAAAATTTGAAAATTAAAAAATATGAAATGGTTGGTTTTCGCAACCATTTTAAATTAGTTGAAAAAAAAATGACTCGTAATATAGATACTTTTAGGAGTGTTGTTACTTATCAACCTATAAGACTTATCGGAGGTTAGCTCCAAAATTGGTGCAGTGAGAACTGAGAGGTGCCAAATTTACCTAAAGCTGAAAAAACAAAACTTACAACTAGGGGGTGCAATGGGTTAGGGTTTAAAAACTAAGGGTTGCCAAAGGGTTGGGTTGGTGAAGGGTAGGATCATCAACAAATCGGTCCGTTTCACAATGTTAAAGGGTCGATCAATCCCAGATTAAGTAGGCCGATCATAACTCAAAATAAATAGTTTTTCCTATTATTTTAAATGCTAACCTTACTTAAATATATTTTAATACTCCACATTAAATAATAATTAACATAATTACTCTTTTTGATACAAATACACCTAATTTTAACGTTAGGGTCAAACGGGCCGGTCCATGGGTCGACCGTTATTTCTACTAGAAAGCCCTGACCCAACCCATTACTACAAAGGGTCGGCCTTAACCCGACCCTACCCGACCCGACCTATCGCCCACCCCTGCTTACAACAATAAATTGACGATAATGTTTATATCTTCAACCAAACAATAAAGCAAATCTCGCATAACATGGACAAAAATGATGTTTGATTGAAAAACCCTCCTATACACATGTGATATGGCAGGTGATGTTCACGTCATCACTAAAATGTAATCTAGTATGTTTACTGTTAAATAACTGGTAGTCTAGTTTCTAATTGATCGTTGTTCCAATCTTTATGCTCTTCATTAAGATTTTAAATTTAAGAAGTTTAAAGACAACTAATCCCTTCCGTTTTCTCTCTAGGGTAGGGTTTTGACTCTCCTAGAGTGAGGGGTGAGGGTCGCCATAGCTCCGACGTGGGCACGCACAGATATAGAATCCCTCACGGTGTTTCTCTATCGTCCTTGAAATCATGGATTCCTCTCTAATGAACAGATGGAAGGATTTGCGACTGACTGAAGAGGAGGAGAAAGTAGTGAATTGCACAGACACGGATGCGAACGAATTTTCTACTAGGGCGGCGTTAGCCCTTGTAGGACAAGTATTGACAGACAAACCTTTCAGAGTCTCAGGTCTGTTCGCTTTTTTGAAACAAGCATGGAAAGTCAAAAGGAATTTTGGGATCCGTGAAGTGGGGGACAATCTTTATGTTTTCCAATTCTTTTCAAAGGAAGACAAAAGTAGGGTTCAACAGGGGGGACCCTGGATCTTTGACAAACAACTCGTACTCCTCTCGGATATTCCAGAACACATGGCTCCCTCAGAGGTAAAATTCACGCACGTCATATTCTGGGTTAGGGGATATGACATACCTTTTGGGAAGATCTCGGAAGGTACGGCTGCTGCCTTAGCCGAAAATTTTGGAGGTCTAGTGGAATACCGAGAGGACGAAAATCTTGGTTGGAGTAAATATGTGGCACTCCGAGTGAAGGTGAAAATAGACGAGCCGCTGATTCAAGGTGCGATAGCCTCCTTTGGCAATGCAGGTACTAAATGGATCCCTTTCAAATATGAAAAATTGCAAAATTTCTGTTACAAATGTGGTCGGATTGGGCATGTTGAGGAGGACTGTGAGATCCAGGAGGATGAAGACTCGAAGGGACAGTACGGTGACTGGCTCAGGGCGTCGCCTCTAAGGAATATCCGAAGCCAAAAACAGGGGCCTGGAGGGAAAGAAGGAAAACCATAGCGACAAACTCCAGAAGGAAGGGGGGAACAGGAGAAAACTCTAGCAATAGAGGGAGAACGGAAGCCGGTGTCAGCTAGACGCTCCCTAAAAGATATCCTCGCTAAAGCTAACTCTCGGGAAAAGGAGGCCTTTGTAGACTCAGGAGCTGTTTAGACCCGATTTCGCGTCTAAATATCGCCTAAATCCTTAAGCTTTTGACTTGTCTCGTAGCTCGTTTTAATAACTTTTAATGCGTTTTGGTTATTTTTGTAGTTTCCGAAGATTTTACTCGAAACGATGCTAAATGGGCTAATTTTACACCAATCTTGGGAATCCCGAGATTTCCTAAGATCTCCCGAGCCCTGGTCGTGTCAAAGGTAGCGAAAACGGTAGCCCTGAAGATAACTTGAGACCGAGATAGACCGTGGCCACGGTCATGTTGACCGCAGCCACGGTGTGATGGAGCCAATGCCTAAGGGACGAGGATCAGCAACCTGAGATGGACCGTGGTCACGGTCACCTTGACAGTAGCCACGATGAGATCATTGCCCTGCCCAAGGAAAAGGTTGGCCGAACAAGACCGTGGCCACGGTCTCCCATGACCGTAGCCACGGCGGTGCGAATGAGCGAAAAGTTGTCAACTCTAATCGCCTACACCGTGCCCACGGTATTGCGAAGCGAAGATGAGTTCTGCCTGCCTTACGCAATACCGTGGCCACGGTTATCTTGACCGTGCCCACGGTCCCCTGCGGGACATGTTTCGTCTGTAATGTTAAATGATGAGTTTTGGGTAACAACCTAGGTTACTATATATTGTTTTAGGTCATTTTAGCAGAGGGGGGATCTTTAATCAGTCTTTAGCTACCTTTTATCATACTTTAGCCTTCTTTAATCACATTTTAAGCTTTGGATTAGAGAGTTAGTGAAGATCTTTGCTGAGTTTGTTGATTCTTTTATTGGATTCTCTCAAGTTTTATTTCAAGTTTGAAGATTATTATCATATTTGGAGAATTGGAGCTTATTTATTCAGAAGTTTTTGCCTCTTTGTCATCAATCAATGAGCATTTCTTAACCTTTCTCTCTTTTATTTCATAAGTTTATCTATTAATCTCTGTTTTTGCTATCGTTGTTATTATTGGTTTTGTTGATTGTTTGTTGTTATCTTGTTTATCTTTTTAAGCATGATTAATGTTGTTGATGTTAGTATCATGATAGTTAGGATTTTGAGTGGCTAGAACCCTAATGGGTTAGAAAGATATTAAGGGTGTGAATGGGTGATTTGGTATGGGTTAGCAATTTTAGTGAGTAACTAGTTAGGAAATCAATTTCCCAACCCTATCCTTCCCTCAAGTGGGATGTATTTGGGTGCGAAAGCATCCCGAATACATCCAACGCTTGTTGGAAGGTAGGAATTGGGATAGTTAGTGTTCTAGTTCGTGAAAGCGAATAGAAACTAACTAGGTAATTCCGTTCCATTAACTCCCCCGGGTCTGTCTATGGATTTCGGAGAAGTTAATCCGGAGTATCCTTGAAAGAGGAAGCCCGGTGGGTATTTTCTAACGGAGTTACCATTCGATTTCCCCTTCTCGTTACTCTCTTGTTGCGAAACCCATTTCCTTATCCCCGTTTGCATCCCGAAAGTCTCCCGACACCCATTGTCCCACCTTTTTGACCGAACCTAGTGTGTTTGTGTTGTTTTTACCCCAAAAATCTATCACCCTTTCTTGATCCTAAACCTTACCTAGAGTCAAGGAGTTGCAGTGAAGGCCCCTAGCTCCCTGTGGAAGAACGATATTACCGAGGTCTAACAAACCGCTGTACAACAAAATGACGCCATTGCCGGGGAGCAAGCGCCCCTTCTAGTCTTAACTTACTCTACGTGTGTTTGGTTTAGGAGGTTTTTTTTACCTTGCTGAGTCGAGTCTAGAGTCCCTAGGGCTAATTACGACGTTTGTTTGTTTAGTGCATGCGTTGGAGAGACCTAATACCTCTTGTACCTTTTGATCCTGAAATCGAAAGGACTGCACGGCACAACAACGCCGCAAACGCTCGTCGGCGTCTTCTCGAGCGACAACAGCGAGAGGCTATGGCAGAACCTCGTACCCTCCTGTCGTTCACATCAACTTCGACGGGTACGGGAGGCTCTCCTATTGCTTTGCCCGATCTCCCTGAGGGGACTGTCTTCGAGGTCAAGCCGAATTTCCTTCACCTCATTGAGCAATCTAAGTTCCATGGGCTTGACTTGGAGAACCCCATCAACCATATTTCCAACTTCTTGGAGAGATGCGACATGATCAGAATGCAAGGAGTTTCGGAAGAATACAACCATCTTAAGTTCTTCCCGTTTTCACTCGCGGGGAAAGCTCGAGGGTGGCTTGATAATTGTAACCCGAACACTTTCCGGACTTGGGACGCCTTGAGTCAAGCATTTTTGAGGAGGTTTTTCCCGCCGATGGAGACCGCTCGCCTAAGAACGGAGATCATGAACTTTCGACAACAACCGGGCGAGTCTTTGTTCAAAGCTTGGGAGAGATACAAAGGGCTTCAACGAGCATGCCCGCACCATAATCTCCCGGCCGCTCTTATTCTACATACTTTCTACGAGGGTCTCTAGATGAATACGAAGCAATCGATCGATAACGCCTCGCGTGACCTTTTTCTAAGTAAGACCCCCGTCCAAGCCGATGTTCTTTTAGCTCTAATGGCGGAGAATGCTTGCAACTGGGAAGAAATTCAAGGGAGGTGACAAGCTGTGGTGATAGCGAGAACTTGGGGTATCTTATCAAGGACATGCAAAAGTCAATGCAACAACTTTCTCCGGACATGGCCGAGATGAAGACAACCCAACAACTCAAGCCGATTATGGAGGTTCAATCTTCCATCCCTTCACCTTCGTCCACCTCGGTGTTGCGTAGTGAGGTATGTGGGGGAGGACATGCAAATTTCGAGTGCCAAACGGAGTTGGTATCCAATGAGCAAGCGAATGCTCTATATCGGCGAAACCTCTCTTACCGCAACAATGATCCCGTTCGCCCTCAAGGAAACCAATCCTATGTCCCTTCGGGTTTTCCCTACCCTAACCAAGCCCAAAACCATCCACGTCAAAAACCAAAACCACCCCCATCAACAAGCTCCCCCATACCAAAATCAAGCCTACCATCAAGCTCCTCAATCCTACCAACAACAACCCCCTCCACAAATGAGCCAAGAGATGGACTTCATGCAAAGATATCTCAAGAATCAAGAGGCTTTCAATGCCGCCCAGTTGAAACAGAATGAGGTTATTAATGCTAGCCAAAGGATGCTTGAGACCCAATTGGCTCAACTTGCCCAACAAGTCTCCAACTTCCAATCTCAGTCTTCTTCTTCTTCTTCCAAGGGTCTACCTAGCCAACCCCAACGAAATCCTAAGGGGTACATCAATGCTATCACATTGAGGAGTGGTAAGGAGATCGATGGACCTAGGATGGTGGTGGAAGATGTCTTGGGTGATAAGGAGGGCGATGTGGTGGATGTTGAGGAAGATGAGGATTTGATTGAAGAAAGGGAGAGTGAGTTAGTCTTGGGCGAGGGAGTTGATGGAGTACAAGAGAAAGAATTGGGAGAATCAAGCAAAGAGAGAGAAGAGATGGAGCGAGTGAGAAAAGGGAAGGGAAAGATGGCAGAAGAAGAACCAATCCCAACCATGGAGAAACCAAAGTTACCGTCGGTGCCTTTTCCCGAGCGGTTGACAAAACCAAAGTCCGATGCAAAATTTTCGAAGTTCATTGAGATGCTTAAGAAGCTTCAAGTTAACATCCCATTTCTTGATGCCATTTCCGAAGTCCCATCCTTCAAGAAACATTTGAAGGAGCTTCTTACGAGCAAGAGGAGAATCCAAGAGAAAGTTACCATTCATTTGATGGCAGATTGTAGTGCCATTATCGACAACAAATCACAGGAGAAACTAGCCGACCCTGGGAGTTTTTCTATTCCATGCACCATCGGTGATATGAGGATTGACCGTGCCTTATGTGATCTAGGAGCAAGTGTGAGTGTCACGCCTTACTCAATTTGCAAGAAGTTGAACCTTGATGATCTAGCTCCTACTACAATCAACGTTCAATTGGCCGACCGTTCCGTACGAAGACCCTTGGGGATATTGGAAGACATTCCGGTGCAAGTAGGGCGATTTTTGATCCCTTGTGATTTTTTTATCTTGGAGATGGAGGAAGACAACAACATCCCCATTATTTTGGGAAGGCCGTTCCTTGCTACGGCGGGAGCAATTATTGATGTGAAGAATGGAAGTATGTCACTGAATGCCAGGAACGAAAGTATTATTTTCAACTTGAGGGGTCTTTGAAAGGTCCTTCATATGGGGACTCATGTTACGCGATTGACATGATGGAATTTCTCGTTGATGAGTATATTGCGGAGTCCCATCTACTTGAGTCCAATTGTGACGACCCCTTGGGTGCATGCTTATTGGAGTCCTTTCAATTTGAGACCGATGACACCGACATCACTTTCTTCACCAACCTTCTTGACTCTTCACGTATGCACGAGGAAGTTATTATTGATGAGCCTATTTTGGAGTGCATGGAGATTCAAGATGTGATCTTCAAAGGTATGTCTTCCTACCAAGTTCAATCTTCTATTCCTTTAGATCTTAAACCTTTGCCCCCTTCCGTCCAATATGCTTACTTGGATGATGAAAAATCTTATCCTGTGATTGTGAATGCAAATTTGAATGATTTTGAATTGTTTAAGTTGCTTGATCTGCTTAGGAAGCATTAGGTTATAGGATAGAAGATTTGAAAGGTTTATCCCCGTCCATTTGCATGCATTCGATTGATTTGCTAGAAGATGCCAAGCCTACTAGGCAACCACAACGTAGATTAAATCCTAACATGCAAGAAGTGGTTAAAAAGGAGGTAGTGAAGTTGCTCGCTGCTGGGATCATCTTCCCCATCGCAAATAACGAATGGGTAAGCCCGGTTCAGTGTGTGCCAAAAAAGGGTGGAACGACCGTAATTGAAAATGATAAGAAAGAATTGGTAAGTACCCGAACTGTGACTGGTTGGAGAATGTACATTGATTACCGTCAGCTTAACAAAGTAACGAAGAAGGACCATTTTCCCCTTCCTTTTATTGACCAGATGTTAGAACGGTTGGTGGGTCACTCACATTTTTGCTTTTTAGATGGGTATTCCGGGTTCTTTCAAATCCCAATCCTCCCCTCACACCAAGAAAAAACCACCTTCACTTGCCCATACGGGACATTTGCTTACCGTCGCATGCCCTTTGGTTTATATAATGCCCCTGGGACTTTTCAACGTTGTATGATGGCTATTTTTAGCGATTTCATTGAGAAATGCATGAAGGTTTTTGTGGATGACTTTCCTGTATACGATAATTCCTTTGATGACTGTTTGCTAAACCTGGAAAAAGTATTAACTCGTTGTGAAGAAGTGGATCTAGTACTCAACTGGAAGAAATGGCACTTTATGGTGGAACAAGGTATTGTTTTGGGTCACTTAATCTCTTCAAAGGGCATCGAGGTGGATAAGGCGAAGGTTGAGGTCATAGAGCACCTACCACCCCCAGTTTCTGTTAAGGGGGTGCGTAGCTTCCTTGGCCATGCTGGCTTCTATCGCCGGTTCGTCAAGGATTTTTTGAAAATCGCTCGACCTCTAACCGACCTCTTATGCAAAGATGCTCCTTTCATTTTTACTGACGAGTGTCTTGAGTCGTTTTACAGATTGAAGCAGGCTTTGATTTCCGCCCCGGTGGTTCAACCTCCGGACTGGACACTACAATTTGAAATTATGGCCGATGCAAGTGACTTTACCGTGGGGGCGTGTTTGACCCAAACAGTGGACAAGAAGCCAAGGGTTATCTATTACGCAAGCCATGCGCTTGATAGTGCCCAAAGAAACTACACTACCACGGAAAAGGAACTTTTGGCGATCGTTTTGGCGCTCAACAAATTCCGGCAGTACCTTATGTTCTCGAAGGTAGTAGTCTACACGGATCATGCCGCTATCAAATACTTGATGGGAAAGAAGGAGACAAAGCCGAGGCTAATACGGTGGGTCTTGCTTATGCAAGAATTCAATTTGGAAATCTGCGACAAGGCGGGGAAAGAAGAATGTCGTGGCCGATCACCTCTCGAGGATTCTTGTCGATTTGGAAGATACCCAACCGATTGTTGATGTTTTCCCGGACGAGCGACATTTGGCGATCAACTCTCATCCTTGGTATGCGGATATTGTGAATTATTTGGCAAGCGAAGTGATTCCTCAACACTTGAACCATCGCCAAAAGAAGAAATTTCTCCACGACATGAAGCATTATTACTGGGATGATCCCTTCCTTTTCCAGCTTTGCAATGACGGGATGTACCGGAGATGTATTCCCAAGAGTGAAATGCAATCCGTTTTGACTCATTGTCACGAGTTTCTGGTGGGAGGTCACGGTGGTTCCCAAAAGACGGCGGCAAAGGTTCTACAAGCCGGCTATTGGTGGCCAACTCTTTTTCGTGACGCTCATTTGCATGCCAAGCAATGTGATAGATGTCAAAGATCCAGAAACATCTCCCGGAAAAATGAAGCACCGTTGAATTATATTCTTGAAGTTGAAGTCTTCGATGTGTGGGGGTTAGACTTCATAGGACCTTTCCTGTCATCAAGAGGTTTCCAATACATCCTAGTGGCGGTGGATTATGTCTCTAAGTGGGTCGAAGCCATACCATGCGTGAGGTGCGATGGGAAGTCCGTTTCAAGATTCGTGAAAAAAACCCTATTTCCAAGATTCGGCATTCCAAGGGTCATCATTAGTGACAACGGTTCCCATTTCATTGAGAAGAAGTTCGAGTCTCTTTTGGCAAAGTACGACATCAATCATAAGAAGGGCTGCCTTATCATCCACAAACACAAGGTCAAGTGGAGATCTCAAACCGTGCCATCAAGGAGATCCTAGAGAAGACGGTCAACTCTTCGAGGAAAGATTGGGCAGAAAAGTTGGATGAAGTTTTGTGGGCATACCGCACCGCCTACAAGACTCCGATCGGTACTACTCCCTACCGTCTTGTCTACGGGAAGGCGTGCCACTTTCCCGTGGAGCTTAAGCATAAAACCATGTGGGCAATCAAGAAGTTGAACTTCGATCTTAAGGCGGCCGAAAGTAGTCGGTTATTTCAACTAGAAGAACTTGAGGAGTTGAGGCGTCATGCATATGAGAACAACACGGTCTACAAAGAAAGGACTAAAGCATGGCAACACAAGAGGTTGAACCGACGCGAGTTTGTGGTAGGCGATAGGGTTCTCATCTTCAACTCGAGGCTAAAGTTGTTCTCCGGGAAATTGAGATCACGATGGTTCGGTCCATTCGAAATTGTGAAAATTCTCTGCGCCGGAGTTGTAGAATTGAAGGATGCACAAGGAAAGTGTTTCAAAGCAAACTTATCGAAGCTTAAACCGTACATCATGGGCGAGGATTATGCCGGGACAGTTGTGGTGTATCTCGCGAATTTTGAGGATTGAAAAGCATCGGGAAAGGTCGAGCTAGGACCTACAAAAACAAGCACTTGGGAGAGGTATGACTTACTTCCCCTTCTTTTAGTGTTTTCTTTAATTTTCTTACATTTTTTTCCTTTGTTTTAGCATTTTCACTTTCCTTAGTGTTTATTGAAAAATTTGAGAAAAAGAAAGAGAAAAGAGAAAAATTAGAAAAACTGAAAAAAAATAGAAAAGATTGAAAAGAAGAAAAAAAAATCGAGAGCGTAAAAGAAAATAAAGAGAGGTTCTATGAGTGTCGGGGTTTGAAAGTGATTTTTGAGTGATGGGAAAATACCCTTGAATGATAAATTGAGCGAGAAAGAAAAGGGAGTGGATGATAAGAGGGTAGATTTTAGGACTTAACGTGTTTTTCCAAGTTTTGAGCCTTGTAGGTACAACAGCTGGGCCGAAAGGTACCGTGCCCACGGTCAGCTGGACCGTGGCCACGGTCAGGATATGCAAAGTGTTCCCAGTTTTCTCCGGCCGAAGTGGACCGTGACCACGGTGGGTTTCACCGCAGCCACGGTCTCATCGCAACAATTTCTTGGAAAAAGGTCTCCCCGAAGATCACCGTGACCACGGTGGATGCTACCGTAGCCACGGTGACTACCCTGCAAAATTCCCTCTTTTTCTCAACCCGCAAGTCACCGTGCCCACGATCCCATCTGACCGTGGCCACGGTGGGTCAAAAAACTGCGAATTTTATCGGGACTTCAATCTCATTTCCCCTCATTTCTCTTTCAATTCCCTCCATTCCCTCACCTTCGAAAACCCTTCCAAAACCCTAATCCCACAAATTCGTTCCCATATTTGACAAATCCATCACAAAATCCTCCATTTCTCCCAAATTTCCCCTGCGTTCTTGCCCTAGCCGCACACCCCTGCTGAATTTCAACATTTTCGAGTCTCCCTCAAGCGAAATTCTGGGTTCTTTGCACCTTGTGGGGTTCGAAAATCATCATTCATCCTTCCCCAACACTTCAATCCAGGTATTCCTTGATTTATTGATGCATAGACATTTGATTTGCTTGTTTTTGGGTTGAATATTGTGCAAATTCTTGTGGGAGTTTGGATTGGACGATTTGGTTGAATTTTGGGGTTAAATTGATTGAGTATGGGGGTTTGAATATTTGGTTGAATTTGGGGTTTGGATTTCTGGTGAATATTGTGGTGATTGGGAGTAGTTTGGTGAATTATTTGGTTGAGTTTTGTGGTTGACTGCGAATACGTGTTGCTCGGGATTTTTGGGTGGTGTTTCGTGTGTGGTAGTTGTTTGTTTTTCAGTGCCATCAATGGGTCGTGCTAAACGCGCCCGGACCGAGCCAGAATCAACCCCAGTCCCATCAACCTCTGCCGAGCCTGAAAAAACCCCATACAAGGGTCAACCGACCTCAATCATTTAATGCGACCCAAAGGTTAAGGTTAACTTCCGGGACGAGATGCACAAGGCAAGATATGAGAGGCTCAAGAAGCGGAAGATTTGTGCTCTGGACCTCTATCATAAAGAGACGGCAAAGGATATATTTTGTAAACCGAGCATGGATTTCTTCATCATAACCATGGGTTGGGAGGTCTTCGCCACCATCAATGAGCCAATCATCGAACAACCGGTGCTCGAGTTCCTTAGCTCCTTGGTTGTTGAGGAAGACGACACATCCAACGCCTCTTTCTCGTACATCGTGAACAAAAAGGAGGTCCAATTCACGGTTAAGGATCTTTGCAATGCGTTAAGCCTTCCCAAGGACGGTATCTTCTATGGCGAGAGTGTTAACCTTGATGAACAAAAGGCTATGCGAGATCTCACTTGCTGGAGGAGGCGCTATCCCAAGGTTCGAACCCAACGAGCACAGTACTATTGCCCAAGCAACTCCAAGGCCCGGGATTTTTGTAACCTCAGCGTCCGTATCTTCCACCGCATCATCTCAAACTCTGTTTTCGGCCGTGATACCGGGCGATCAAGCGTCCGGAAAGACGACCTCTTCGTCCTCTTTAATGCCATTAACGGTCGCTGAGTCAACACCGGCTCCTGCATCCTCCATTGTCTCCGGGAAATAAGCCTCGAAACCCGGAACATGATCATTGGAATGGGTCACATCATCACTCATCTTCTACGGAAACAAGGGTTCGAGTCTTACCTCAACAAGTGGACTCCCCGGTTTTTCCCCGATCCTATTGACGGTGTTCGCCTTCGGAAGATGGAATTCTTGGAGAAAAATGAGACGCGAACATTCTACTGTCACGGAAACGAGCCCCATAGCGTCATAGTTCATTTGGGTGACGACAATGCCGTGACACGTCTAGATGTCACCGACCAAAGCAATTGGTCGTGTGGCCATACATATGGGGATTGTTTTGCGGTGGGTGGTCCCGGGGATCACGAAGAGGAGGAGGGTGAAGAAGAAGAAGATGAAGAGGAAGAAGAAGAAGAAGAGGGTGGACAAGCGCAAGGGGAAGAAGCCGAGCCGAGTCAAAGGCGGGACGCCGCTCTTGAGCGTATCAGCGAACAACTCCAAGAACTTCATGATGAGTTTCAAGAACAACGAGAGCTCATCCAAAACTAGCAGACGTTGATTGAAAACTTGCAAGGATTGATCGAGACCCAACAGGAGATGCTCGCTAGCATCCAGTCGCAACTCCAACCCCGTCATCCTCCGGGAGGGTCCGCTTGAGGACCGTTTGTAAGCATTCACCCCCACCCGACCTTTATCATCGCTTTTATTTACTTTATTTTGTGAAGTATAAGTGTGGGGGGGGGGGGGGGGAGGGGGTGCCTCTTCGGGGTTTTGGATGCGATGTCTGATGGTTTGAGTGTGTTGGTCTCCCGGTTTCATTTGGTGTGTTTTGGCATGTTTTTGGGGTTGTTTGATGAGAATGCTCGGGTTTGCTTTGCTTGTTTGTCTTTCGAGGGGTTGTCGGGTCGTCTTTTGGGTTGTTTGATGGTGATTGATGTTGATGTTGTTTTTGTGGGCTAGAAGTGTGTTGAAGCTTGTCTCGATGTATTTTGATCATTGACGGTTTGTAATCGAATATTGTTTGTGATGAATGTAATGAATCTGTTATTTCGGTTGGTATGTATGGAGTTTCACCCTTATTTCCCACCTCAATGAGTGAGATTCGGGGATAAGGTAAATCATTGGCAATGTATATATTGTAAATAGTTTTGTTTTTCGTCTTTTTAGTTTCTTTTCATAGCCTTTTAAGTTAGTTTTTCCTTTCTTTTGTTTTTGGTCTCGCATGCGGATTCTACCGTTTGTAAGTCGTCTTTTACTCTAACATTGTTTTGATTCACTCGGACGACGACTCTGGATCGTTGTTTTAACGCTTATGAAGAGTTTGAGGTAATATCTTTCGACCCTACTCTTTTTATGTGAATTCTTATCATGATCCGTCGCATGCTTGGTTTTCTTTTGGGTGGCGAACCCCTTTTGAGTGTTTGTGTTGGGTTATATATTGCTGTTGGAGCCGTGTGGGCTCGGGTTGCCACCATTTCTTCTTGCTTGTTGTTTTTGTTTGTGTTTTTGTAGGTTCTCTACCTTTTTCATGTGACACCTTCCCACAATGAGGACATTGTGGAGTTTTAAGTGTGTGTGTGTGGGGGGGGGGGGGGGGTGGGGGAGGGGAGATATTTTGTTTCAAGGGTAGATCACCTAGTCATTTTGTTCCTTGTTTTCCTAGTTTTTGCTAAAATTTGAAAATTTTTGTGTGAAAAAGCAGAAAAAAGGGAGTGAAAACCTTTTCGTTTTTCTTTCCGTTTTGTTTTTGTTTTTGTTTTGGTTTTGCTTCCTGGATCTCGTTTTCGGAGTTGAGAAGCCGTTCTTAAACTTCTTTAAAAGTAACCGGTTGGAGCATTTTCGACCCTAATTCGGGTTCTAGTCGAGACTTACCCTTAATAAACTCCTTTCATTAATTGTCTAGCGAGACCTCCGTTCCTTTCTCTTTTTGTTGGAACCGGGAGGTTCTAGGAGCTTGTGTCCGGGTTTGTTTTGTTTCTCGCTTAGCAAAAGCAAAAAGTGCAAAAAGAAAAGAAAAGAAAGAAAAGCTTTCCTAAGATACAATAACCTGAATAAGTGGAGCGTGTCGCTTTACACATTAACCACCCACACTTAGCCAACCTACACGAGCCTGGTATTCGTGGTACGACATGGATACCCCTTAACCCTCCTCCCATATCGCTTTACGACGGAGAGGCGAATGGAAAAGACCGTGTTGGGAGGGTATACCCCTTATATGGGCCGTCCAATTCCCGAAAGTAAGGCTAATACCGACTTTTAAAAACAAACAAAAAAGAAAAAAGAGAAAAAGAAAAACAAATTTCGTTGGTAATCCAGCTCAAAAAGAAAGAAAAGAAAAACTTCTTGCTTCTTAAAAGAGTGGGGCCTCCCCTTGCATCACCTACGGCCCTCACCAGGCCAAGGGCGACCAAATGCGAGGGAGGGAAACGCTTCTCTTAGTTGTTTCGTTGTTTTCAGTTTCGGACGCGAGTTTTTAGAGTCTTTTGGTTCCCGTTAAAACCCTTTCATGTGGGGTTTCGCTTGGTACAAGGTGAAGGGAGTTGAAAAATCTTCAAGATCGACCCTTATCTGAGTTTGGTGTTGTGAGGTGCTCCTAACGGTTACTTTGGGAGGTTTAATCGCGTTTTCTTAGTTTGGATTGCGAGATCTTGTAAATCAAAGCTTTTGTTTTTCCTTCTTTTTGTTTTCTTCGGTTTTGTTTTCACTTTCCCTCTCTCCTTTTTCTTTGGCTTTTGTGGGTACAGCCGCTACAAACCCTCACGAGTCCATCTCGTCCACCAGAGCTGCCAGGGGGTTCAAAGGGCTTGGTGTATACGTTAAATGCACCCGTTTCTCTCCCACGACAGAGGAGTTAGTGTTAGTTAGTTAGTTTTTGTTTTGTTTTGCTCGGGACGAGCAAAGGTTTAAGTGTGGGGGGGGGGGGGGGGAGGGGGTGTTTAGACCCGATTTCGCGTCTAAATACCGCATAAATCCTTAGGCTTTTGACTTGTCTCGTAGCTGGTTTAATAACTTTTAATGCGTTTTGGTTATTTTTGTAGTTTCCGAGGTTTTACTCCAAACGATGCTAAATGGGCTAATTTTACACCAATCTTGGGAATCCCGAGATTTCCTAAGATTTCCCGAGCCTAGGTCGTGTCAAAGGTAGCGGAAACGGAAGCCCTGAAGATAACTTGAGGCCGAGATAGACCGTGGCCACGGTCATGTTGGCCGCAACCACGGTGTGATGGATCCAATGCCTAAGGGAGAAGGATCTGCAACCCGAGATGGACCGTGGTCACGGTCACCTTGACCATAGCCACGGTGAGATCGTTACCCTGCCCAAGGAAAAGGTTGGCCGAACAAGACCGTGGCCACGGTCTCCCATGACCATAGCCACGGCGGTGCGAAGGAGCGAAAAGTTGTCAACCCTAATCACCTACACCGTGCCCACGGTGCATGGGTACCGTACCCACGGTATTGCGAAGCGAAGATGAGTTCTGCCTGCCTTACGCAAGACCGTGGCCACGGTCATCTTGACCGTGCCCACAGTCCCCTACGGGACACGTTTTGTCTGTAGTATAAATGATGAGTTTTGGGTAACAACCTGAGTTACTATATGGTTTTAGGTCATTTTAGCAAAGGGGGGATCTTTAATCAGTCTTTAGCTACCTTTTATCATACTTTAGCCTTCTTTTATCACATTTTAAGCTTTGGATTAAAGAGTTAGTGAAGATCTTTGCTGAGTTTGTTGATTCTTTTATTGGATTCTCTTAAGTTTTATTTCAAGTTTGAAGATTATTATCATATTTAGAGCATTGGAGCTTATTTATTCAGAAGTTTTTGCCTCTTTGTCATCAATCAATGAGCATTTCTTAACCTTTCTCTCTTTTATTTCATAAGTTTATCTATTAATCTCTGTTTTTGGTATTTTGTTATTATTGGTTTTGTTGATTGTTTGTTGTTATCTTGTTTATCTTTTAAAGCATGATTCATGTTGTTGATGTTAGTATCATGATAGTTAGGATGTTTAGTGGCTAGAATCCTAATGGGTTAGGGAGATATTAAGGGTGTGAATGGGTGATTAGGTATGGGTTAGCAATTTTAGTGAGTAACTAGTTAGGAAATCAATTTCTCAACCCTAACCTTCCCCCAAGTGGGATGTATTTGGGTGCGAAACCATCCCAAATACATCCAACGCTTGTTGGAAGGTAGGAATTGGGATAGTTAGTGTTCTAGTTCGCAAAAGCGAATAGAAACTAACTATGTAATTCCGTTACATTAACTCCCCCGGGTCTGTCTATGGACTTCGGAGAAGTTAATCCGGACTATCCTTGAAAGAGGAAGCCCGGTGGGTATTTTCTAACGGAGTTACCATTCGATTTCCCCTTCTCGTTACTCTCTTGTTGCGAAACCCATTTCCTTATCCCCGTTTGCATCCCGAAAGTCTCCCGACACCCATTGTCCCACCTTTTTGACCGAACCTAGTGTGTTTGTGCTGTTTTTACCCCAAAAATCTATCACCCTTTCTTAATCCTAAACCATACCTAGAGTCAAGTAGTTGCAGTGAAGGCCCCTAGCTCCTTGTGGAAGAACGATATTACCGAGGTCTAACAAACCGCTGTACAACAGGAGCGAACCCAGAAGGAAATGAGAAAGAAATCACATCAAAAGCAAGGAGTAGGCAGGAAGAAGGCGAGGTTTCCAGGCATGTATACAGAAGGAGGGAGACCAGAATGCTTCGGAGGAACCTCACCCAAAAGGTACAAAACCAGTGAAAGAAAACAAAAAACATCACACCAGCCGAGAAGGAAGTCAGGGAGAGATGAGTACAACTGGTGGTAGTCGATGTTCCTGGAAGAGGCTCAAACATAATAGTCATAACAACCAGGCCCGCAAGGAATGTAGCAGTCAGGTGAGAAGGAGGGAGAAACGCAAGGCAGATGTTGAGCTTGGTGTAGACGAATTAGAGTTGATGGAAGTGGAAATTATGGAGAAAAGAGGGAAGTTCCAAGACATAGAGATGGTGGACATTCAACCAACGGCGGGGGCGAGCGAGGGTCGCCCTTGCCGAGAGCAATAAAAATACTAAGCTACAACTGCCGAGGACTGGGGAGTCCTGAGGCAGTTGCGTCCCTTAGCCGGTTAGTTCGGAACAATTTCCCGAAGGTTGTCTTTCTAATGAGACAAAGTTGAACTCGTGTGAAATGAACAAGGTGAACTTCTCGAAGGTTAGTGCCGGCATGGCAGGCTGTATCACAGTACCGGCACAAGGCAGAGCTGGCGGCCTGACGCTAATGTGGAAGGAGAATATTTCGCTGTCACTAAAAACATAATCCCAACACCACATTGACGCGGATTTGAATGGATATGATGGAGACTGTAGAATCACGGGATTCTATGGTTAGGCGGAGCAACATATGAAGAAGAACTCTTGGGAATTATTGAACCACTTAGGTGGTCTCTCCGATCGCCTATGGACGGTTTTTGGAGACTTTAATGGTATTCTATTTCCTAATGAGAAAAAGGGAGGACGCGCTTTCGACTTAGGAGTTGCTCATGCTTTTATGAAAGTTCTGGATACACACCTTCTGAGAGACCTTGGTTGTAAGGGCTACCCGTTTACTTGGTCCAACCGCAGGGAGGAAGATGATTATATAGAATAACGGCTGGATCGATTCATTTGTAACGAGGAGTGGTCAACTAAATGGCCAGAGTCTACAGTGAGAACGATGATTTGGGAAGGCTCGGACCATTTCCTGATACTTTTAGATACTGATGGGGGAAGGAAACAAACATCCACCAGAAACCGCTCTTTCAAATTCGAAGCTTGGTGGACTGAAGAGAAAGACTTCCAGGCTTCTGTTGGCAAAATATAGGCTGAAACACAAACCCCAGAAGGTTCACTAATGGGTCGTCTACCGCAAGTAGGAAGCAAGTTGAAAGAGTGGGCTGGAAGTCAAGATTTTAGGCCTGGAGAAAAGGCAAGGGAGCTAAGAAAGAAATTCCAGGAAATATGCCAAGAAGAGGCCTCGGTCCAAAACTTAGCTGCTCTCAGGGGAATAGAAAAGGTATTGCTTCTAGCAGAAAAAGCGGAGGAAATTTATTGGGCTCAAAGAGCCCATCATCAAGCACTGCAGGCCGGAGACACGAACACGGGCTTCTTTCATGCCCGCGTCAAACAGAGGAGGAAGAAAAATCAGATAAGAAAACTCAAGGACTCACAGGGTGTAATGCAGACTTCCAAGGAAGGATTAAAGCAGGTCATTGAGTCATACTTTGATGAACTGGTTACATCAAGCAGTCCTGACCTCACGGAGGTCAACTTCCCGGGACTGCGAGGAAGAGTCAACGGGGAAATGGCCAGACAACTATCAGCAAATTTTACTAGAGTAGAAGTGGAGGCAGCCCTAAATCAAATGCATCCTGCCAAGGCACCCGGGCCGGATGGTTTTTGTGCCATGTTCTTTCAACAATGTTGGGGCACAGTGGCGGACCAGGTTTGCAAAGTCGTTCTCGAAGTACTCAATGGGGGGGGGGGGAGATGCCTAGGGACCTGAATCATACCTTGATAACTTTGATTCCAAAAGTCCAACAACCGGAGACGATGAAGGATCTCAGGCCCATAGCTTTATGCAATGTCTGCTACAAACTTATATCGAAGACGATTGCCAATCAACTTAGACCATGGTTGGATCGAATCATCGATGAACGTCAGTCAGCTTTCTCCCTGGCCGAGCAATAACAGACAATGTGATGGTAGCCTTTGAAGCTTTCCATTTCCTAAAAAAATAGAAGAAGGGCCGTAAATGTTGGTTGGCAGCCAAAATAGACATGAGTAAGGCTTATAACAGAGTGGAGTGGAGTTTCTTACGACTGAATATGAATGAAATGGGTTTCCCTCTGAGTTGGACGAACCTCGTATTGAAATGTGTCGAAATAGTGACTTTCTCTTTCTACGTCAATGGCTAGACAACTGGGTACCTAGCACCCGAAAGAGGTCTTCGGCAAGGAGACCGCCTCTCCCCCTATCTCTTCCTTCTAGTAACAGAGGGGCTGAGCATTCTATTGGACATGGAGCGTACGACAAATTGCTTATCCGGAATCAAGATCTGCAGAAATGCACCTTCGATCACACATTTGCTGTTCGCCGATGACAACATTTTCTTTCTCAGAGCGAAGGAAACCGAAATACAAGCCCTTCAAAGAAGCCTGCAAGTATACGAAAAATGGTCCGGTCAGCAAATAAATCTCAGCAAATCGGAAGTGTATTTCAGCGCAAATACACCCACCCAGTCCAAAAACAGCATCTTGGACTCTTTGAATACGATAGAAATGCCCGAACAGAAGCGCTACTTGGGACAACCTCTCCTTGTGAGGCATTCCAAACGAAGCATTTTTGAGGATTTAAAGAAGAAAATTTGGAACCGAGCCAACAGATGGAAGGAAAAACTGGTGTCACAGGCGGGGAGAGAAGTCCTAATCAAAGCGGTCTTTCAGGCTATCCCCACCTATGCAATGAGCCTCTTCAAGCTCTCTTCCTCTTTTCATGAAGAAGTAGGAGGATACATGACAAGATATTGGTGGAAAGGAGACTTGGATCGTCACGGGATCCACTTGGTTAAATGGGACAGAATGAGCTAGAGCAAAAATAACGGAGGAATGGGCTTTCGTGACTTGGAAGCCTTCAACGTGGCTCTTCTGGCTAAGCAAGCATGGAGAATTCTCATTAACCCTATGTCCTTAGTTGCTAGAGTTGTAAAGGCGAGATACTTCCCCAGAGGAGATATCCTTCGAGCTACCGAAGGATACCGTCCAAGTTTCGTCTGGAGGAGCTTACTGGCTGGCAGGGACCTCATTTTGAAAGGCATTGGGTGGACAGTCGGGAACGGAGATAAGATAAGAGTATGGGAGGATAGGTGGGTATCCCTAAATGGATCATACTTTCTGGGAATTGCTCCAAGTGGGTGTGAGGATTGGGTCGTCAGAGATTTGATGAAGGAGAATAGGGAGAAAGGTTGGGATACCACTAAAATCTCCTATCTCTTTGATCCATTAACAACCAACTGTATCACCTTCATCCCTATTATTACGAGCCACAAGGAGGACAAAATTAGATGGCTCTTAACGGAGAATGGGGAATACTCGGTAAAAAGTGGATACAAATTAGAAAACGATGCTGGGGAAGGTACCTCAACTGACAATACAGAGGAAAATTTCTGGAACTCACTGTGGTCTTTGCACTCCCATCCAAAAGTGAGAAATTTCCTCTGGTGTTTTGCCAAGAACATCCTCCCCACTATGCTAAACTTGCATAGAGGGAAAAGCGCCCCATCCGCAGGCTGTCAAATATGTCGAAGGAAGATCGAATCCCTTAGTCACGCTTTCCTCGAATGTGATTGGACTAGAGAGGTTTGGGTATAGTTGGACATACCTAAATTGACAGAAATAGGGGGGGCTGATGGCAAAGAATGGCTCCACAACCTCTTCAGCCGCCTAAATGAGAAGGAGAAACTATTATGCTGCTACGGACTTTGGAGCATTTGGTGGGCAAGAAATGATTTCATATGCAAGAATAGAGGAATCGATTCAAGTATGGTACCTGACAGGGTTGGAAAAGGCTATCGTGAGGCAATTGAACAAATTGAGCACTCGGAAACTCCCAAGAATCCGAGACACTCAGCTAATTGGAAAGGGGGATATACAGGGACCAAAATCAATTGTGATGCGGCAATTGATAAAGCGAAAGGAAGAGTTGGGCTAGCCTGTATAGCTAGAGATGGCACCGGAAAATTGGAATGGACGGCTAGCTGCGGGATCGAGGCGAACTAGGAGGCGAGCTTGGTGGAACTTATGGCTATAAGGTTCTCGCTGAACATGGCAGAAAGAATGGGTCTCGAGAGCGGAATCATCGAAAGTGATTCGCAGCAAATGGTTTCGAAGGTGAATGCTGAGTTGCTTGAGCGAGGAAGGTACTCCCTGCTGCTGGAAGAAGTAACAGAGAAATGGAGGAGCAGTAACATTTTGCAAATTTGCTGGGTAGGAAGAGATGGGAACGGGCTTGCTCACCGTTTAGCTAAATGGAGCCTAGATCTACATGAGGTTCGGGTGTGGACAGAACCTCCTATTTTTCTTATGGATGTTCTTTCAGTGGATGCTAAATGAGCAATAAACACTACAACATGGTAACAAAAATAAGACCGTTATGAACGGTCACAGTTCAGCTTGAACGGTCGTTCTGGGGGGCGGGCGACCGTTGGCGATGGTCGCCTCTCAATGGTCGTTTTTGGAAGCAGGTGACCGTTCATTTGAACGGTCGCTAATTAACGACCGTTCATAAACGGCCACAGGAGGCGGACGACCGTTCATTGAATGGTCGCTAGTTAGTGACCGTTCAATGAACGGTCGTCCGCCTCCTGTGACCGTTTATGAACGGTCGTCAGTCGTTGTGACCGTTTATTAATGGTCGTTACTAAGCGACCGTTCAGCTGAACGGTCGCCCATTTTATTATTTTTTTTAAAATTTCTTTTTTGTTGAGGGTTTCTGGTAATATAATCTTTCCAAAATATATTTGAAGTATAAGTGGCAAACGGTCACAAAATGAATGGTCGCTAATAGTAATATATATATATAAAAATGAACGGTCGCAAACAGTAGCATATATATTACATATCTGACAAGTTTTTAAAGTTGTCCTCACAAACACTACGAAGAAGGGGGGTCATTAATGAAATTAGAGGGAGAGAATTGACCTCTGGAAGGCGTCCCCTGCTGCTGCTGCTGATTTTGTTCTACTTGGGACAATCTTCCTTCTAGTTGGCTCAACAGTTGCTGGTATTGGGAGACTTGACTCCTCAAAAACTGTGTTTCAGCCAACATGGAAGCATAAGCAGATGGGGTAGGGGCGGCGGATGAGGAAGAAGATCCCTGACCATTGTGGCGTGCATAGCGGGTCGGCCTTTCGTAGAACATGCCCGTCGAGGATCCCAGGCCATAGACAGACTGATTCTTGATCGAGAACCCACCAGCGACATTGTAGAACACCGCGTTGGCTTCCACAGTATTGGGCTCCAAGCCCGCTGCAGATACTTGCTCAAGATATTCATTCTGCAAATGATCAACATTAATGATAATTAGTAACCACAACAAAACGTAAAGCAAAGGGGTCATGTTGTTTGTTGTCAAAACACATTATCAATAGATGCCACGACTATGGTAATATAGGGAGAGTTACATAGAAATTTCGGTAGAGCTTCCTTTGTAATATGGACTATAACAAATTCATAATACAAAACATTAACCTGCAAATTACAATATAAACTCAACTTGTAGAATAAGGGGTCACATGCCCACTTTACCACAGCGAACATTTGCAACATATATAATCGTATCGAGCGACACGCTCGTTTCTAAACATAAGTTACACACACCCCATAATTTCCAACTTCCAACCACAATTCCTACACATACAATCAAGTTTCAATATACGGCCACACGCCAATTAATCCTATCGAGCCACACGCTCGTTTCTAAACATAAGTTGCACATTCCAACTTCCAACCACAATTCCAACACATACAATCAAGTTTCAATATACGGCCACACGCCGATTAATCCTATCGAGCCACACGCTCGTTTCTAAACATAAGTTGCACATTCCAACTTCCAACAACAATTCCTACACATACAATCAAGTAAAATATACGGCCACACGCCGATTAATCCTATCGAGCCACACACTCGTTTCTAAACATAAGTTGCACATT
This sequence comes from Portulaca oleracea, assembly GCA_029582165.1. Taxonomy (NCBI): domain Eukaryota; kingdom Viridiplantae; phylum Streptophyta; class Magnoliopsida; order Caryophyllales; family Portulacaceae; genus Portulaca; species Portulaca oleracea. The sequence goes on along the minus strand of CM055875.1, from coordinate 27,570,001 downwards.
TCAACTTCCAACAACAATTCCTACACATACAATCAAGTAACAATATACGGCTATACGCCGATTAATCCTATCGAGCCACACGCTCATTTCTAAACATAAGTTGCACATTCCAACTTCCAACAACAATTCCTACACATACAATCAAGTAACAATATACGGCCACACGCCGATTAATCCTATCGAGCCACACACTCGTTTCTAAACATAAGTTGCACATTCCTACTTCCAACAACAATTCCAACACATACAATCAAGTAACAATATACGACCACACGCCGATTAATCCTATCGAGCCACACGCTCGTTTCTAAACATGAGTTGTACATTCCAACTTCCAACAACAATTCCAACAAATAAATTATTAAACTAATATTAGAAGAAAATGACTTACATAAACTTTGGCCGCATTCGGTCAGTCCATTGCTTGTTGCCGTGGGCGTCTTGTTTACAATGATAGTGCTCTATGACGTCCGCGGGGGATGGATGGATCCCGTCACTAGCCTAGGAATATATTTAGAAACATTACATATATCACCTGAAAATTTGTATTGATGAAAAACGACAAAGTAAAAGATGATGGAAGGCTTACCAGTTTTCGCAAGTATTTACCGGCGGACATCGCCCCACCGTAGTGCTTATTCTAGTCCGGGGTTTTGTTCCCATTCGTCGTGTATGCCTCGACCCGACGCTTATAGGCCTCTTCCTCTCGTTTAGCCCACATCCTCGCCCGCATTTCATCTGACAAATGGGGTATTGGTTTGTTCCTTGGGGTATGTTTCTCCCAGTAGACCAGGCCCTTAAGGAGGTCGCTGAATTTGCTATGCCACATGTTGAAGACTTCCTGAGCCAGGTCCATTTCATATTTGAAACGTTGTTATACAATAACAATTAAAACAATTAAACACATATTTACTTTCCCATATATACTAACGAAATCCAAATAAAATAATTAGGTTCCGAAGGATTGTATCCTTACATAGAAATACGACCAATAAACCATTTTGTTAGGATCTTCCATATCACCGGCGCTAAGAGCCCCCCCTTGGTAATGAGATTTTAGACTCTCCGACACGACCTTAGTAACCTCAGGCATTGAGATCCTACAAGAAACGAGCAACAAGTGAGAGAGTCGCAATATTTATTAATTATTATGTATTGACTAAAATTAAAGTTGACATACCAGTCTTCCCCCCTAATGAGGGGGATCCTTGGGTCGGATGGGTCGATAGGATTACCGGGCTGGATCTTCTATAGAGGGGATGGTGGGGACATGGCGTTTTCTTAAGCTGCACTATAATAACCAATAATTGACCGCACAAATTATAATTCAATTATAACCAAACAAATTAAAACAATAAAATTCTAAATTGTTAATCGCACAACGTAATAAAACCAAATGACAGTTCAAACAAATGAACCTACACGTGCGACCTACTCATCATCATCATCACTAAGCAACTCAACAAATGCGGTGTTTTCCAATGCTTCATTCCCTTCTAAATCATTGTCCTCCACACCCTCTAGTATACCCCGATCTTCTCCTTCTTCATCATCACTAAATAGTTCGTCTCCCGAGCCATCTTGATCGTCAAGTAGGTCGAACTCAAAGTGATGGGGGGTCCACATTGTTGTTTTCCTGAAATGCACCATCATGATCATCGAGTCCATCTATTGTTTGCCTTGCCTTAATTGTCAGTGTAGCAGTCCATGATGATCTATCCTTCTTGGTTGTTGGGTAATGGATGTACACCACTTGTGTAGCCTGAGATGCCAACACAAAAGGCTCATACACCCTATACCTCTTTGCTTGGTTAACGTCAACAAGCTTGTAATGATCATGCACGACTGCGCCACCTTGACCCGGGTCGAACCATTCAACCTTGAACAAGTGGACTTTGTATTCCCTACTACGCCCAGTATAAACTAACTCAATAACTTCTTTCAAAATCCCGTAGAAGTCAGTTCCGTTCACCCCTTTGACACACACCCCATAATTTGCATTCGTTGTTTTATTATCGGCATGGTAAGCATGGAAATTGAAGTTGTTAATGTAGAAATGAGCCCAAGATAAAACATCCTTCCTAGGGCCATTCGCTAAAGCAGTAACAACTTCATCTCTTTCACCGGATGACAAAACCTACAACGTTGTTTAATAATAGCGAAATTAATCTCATGTAACCTATGTTAACCAATAATTTAAAACCAAACAACTCAAATTGAATGTTAACCTTTCTTCTCAACCAACAGGGGAATTCTTTGCGATGTCTATTCCACAATTCACCATGCGGCGTACGTGGATGCAAACAGGCCATCTCTTCCTCAAATTGACTGAAATAAGTCAACATAGGTGAATATTCTACTGGATAAATAAGTTATTGATAATTGAAATGCCGATCTAATTAAGTTATGTTGTATATGTACCTTTCATATTCAGTCATTAAATTGGAGTTTGAAAGGACATATTCATGTGCAGCCTCATATTCTTGTTGGTCAAGGAATCTTTTCTTCCCTGCAGCTGGAGAGTACCCAATGTTCGATGAAAACAACTCAGGTATTGCTCCATTGCCGTCGGATGCATCACCCAACTCGGGGCATGAGTTCCTTGGAAGGTCCCTTGATTTTGTGTGGACTTCCGGTGCAAAGTATGCAGCACAAAAGTTGGAAATCTCCTCGGTTAAGAACGCATTACATATAGAGCTTTCAACGCGTGTCTTGTTGCCGACCTTCTTCTTCAAATGATGCAGAAATCTACAACATTTGACAATCAACACGCGTCGAGGAATGCGTTACAAAGAAAAAGGCGGGTCCTAAATGTTTAATAAAAATACACTACAAAGAAAAAGGCGGGTCCTAAATGCAATACAAATATTTAGTTACCTTTCGAAAGGGTACATCCACCTATACTGCACCGGTCCATCTTTAGCTGCTTCATATGGAAGGTGTATTGGAAGATGCTCCATCACATTGAAGAATGCGGGAGGGAAAATCATCTCCAGTTTGCATATGATTTCCGGTATGTTCATCTCCAACCGGACCATATCATCAACACTAACCTTAGAGGCACACGAGTCTCTAAAAAATTGGCTTAATTCCGTCAGGGCTTTCCAAACATTCTGAGGAAGCAACTCCCTAACGGCAATTGGTAACAACCTCTCCATGAAAACATGACAATCATGACTCTTCATACCATATAATCTTGATGTGTTAACATCTACACATCTACCTAGGTTGCTTACATATCCGTCTGGAAGTTTGAGGTCTTTAAGCCACTGACATAATGCCTTACGCTCCTCTTTACCCATGACATATGCAGCTCCACCCGTCCTTTCTTTATCAACCCGGCGACGCTTACAATGAGCGGCTAGATCCTTCTTAGAGTTGTCATCATTTTTTGTCTTTCCTTTGATGTCCATGATGGTGTTCAACACCTGCTCAAACACATTTTTCTCAACATGCATGACATCTAAGTTGTGTCTAATTAGCAGGTCTTTCCAATACGGTAGCTCCCAAAAGATGCTCTTTTTATGCCAATTGTGACATTGAAGATAGCCGTCAACATTGCCTTGTTGTTGAGTAGATGTTGGCAATCTTGACACTTGTTCCCAAACTTGGCTCCCATTAAGGCGAGGGGATGGAGGTGAATGTTCATCTCGATTTTTTGAAAACGCACTCTTGTTAGTACGATAAGGATGGTCCATTGGGAGAAACTGTCGATGACAATCAAACCATGATTGTTTCCTCTTATGTTTCACCCACCGTGATTTTGTTTTGTGCATGCAATATGGACAAGCTAGCTTACCTGCGGTGGTCCACCCAGAAAGCATACCGTACGCTGGAAAATCGTTTATTGTCCACAACACGGACGCCTTCATTCTGAACGTTTCATTAACAGGGGGACAAATGTCTTTCATGACGGCTAGCAGACTGTCTACGGCTTTGTTAGGGAGATTATACTCACATTTTATGTTAACAAGCCGAGACACTACTGACAATTGTGACAGTTCGCAACCCTCACACAAAGGTCGTTTGGACGCTTCTAACATTCCAAGATATTTTTGTCCTCCATCTGACGGCTCATCCTCTACTGTGTTGAACACGTTGGACGATAAATGCCCGATGGCATCCATTAGCATTTCTTGCATTGGGTCTAACACATCAGTCCTCGACGATCCCTCAATTTGGTTCGACGTTTGGATGGGGACTGTGGCCACGGGAAGCACGTACACCTCACCGTGACTCGTCCACACAAAATAACGTGGTACGAACCCATTTTTGTACAAGTGCACCTTAACATTGTCTTCATGTTGGTGTTTCATGTTTTTACACTTTGAACATGCACACCTAAGTACTTTATCCGTTTGGAAGCTAATGGTTTGTTTAGCAACTAGCAAAAATTCTTCTTTCACTCCTCTAACAAACTCTTTGCTAAGATACCCCTCCTCATCGATTCTCTCGTACATCCATTTCCTAGTATTTTCCATTTTGTTCAAATCTGCAAAGTTGACCGAATTAGATTTCAAAGTTGTCAATTTGTGCATGTCAATCCACTAATTTGCAAGGTGAGCTCACTTACTTATAACTACCAAAAGCATCCAAACTCAACACTTTTCTATGACATATACAACTAAGCTATATATGTCAGCAGTCAAGAGGATAATGTTATTACCCGATGAGAGTGTGTTTGTTCCTGATAATTTATGGCTGAAAAAAAACGTTCATGAGTTGTACCGACTCTCCTTTTATTTGTATGGTTCCCAAAAAGTAGTGCAATCTCAACAGTGAAAGTGCGCAAGGTCTACAATGCTATGGGAGTTAGAAGCGTCTCAGATTCGGTACAATGAAGTGTTTCCATTGTGCAACCTGGTGGCCAACAAGACAAGGCGGGAATGAGAGAGAAGTTGATAGTAAAACGTCTAATAGAAATTGCGGTGGGCTTTGATTCATGCAAGAAAGCCCACCGCAATTTCTATTAGACATTGTACTATCAGCTTCTCTCTCGTTCCCGCCTTGTCTTGTTGGCCACCAGGTTGCACAATGGAAACACTGCATTGTACCGAATCTGAGACGCTTCTAACTCCCAGAGCACTATAGACCTCGCGCAATTTCACTGCCGAGATTGCGCTACTTTAAAGGAACCAGACAAATAAATTGGAGACTCGGTACGACTCATGAAAGTATTTTTCAGCCATAAATTATCAGGAACAAACACACTCTCATGGACACTAACAGAACCCACACTCGACCTCTTTTTATGACAGCTACAACTAACATACTAGAACTATAAATTACCCTACTTTCATATAGCTACCAAAAGCATCCAAACTCAACACTTTTCTATGACATATACAACTAAGTTATATATGTCAACAGTCAAGAGGATAATGTTATTACCCGATGAGAGTGTGTTTGTTCCTGATAATTTATGGCTGAAAAAAAACTTTCATGAGTCGTACCGACTCTCCTTTTATTTGTCTGGTTCCCAAAAAATAGCGCAATCTCAGCAGTGAAATTGCGCGGGGTCTACAATGCTCTGGGAGTTAGAAGCGTCTCAGATTTGGTACAATGCAGTTTTTCCATTGTGCAACCTGGTGGCCAACAAGACAAGGCGGGAATGAGAGAGAAGCTGATAGTAAAAGGTCTAATAGAAATTGCGGTGGGCTTTGATGCATACAAGAAAGCCCACCGCAATTTCTATTAGACATTGTACTATCAGCTTCTCTCTCATTCCCGCCTTGCCTTGTTGGCCACCAGGTTGCACAATGGAAACACCAGAGCACTATAGACCTCGCGCAATTTCACTGCCGAGATTGCGCTACTTTAAGGGAACCAGACAAATAAATTGGAGACTCGGTACAACTCATGAAAGTATTTAATTATCAGGAACAAACACACTCTCATGGACACTAACAGAACCCATACTCGACCTCTTTTTATGACATCTACAACTAAGATCCTAAAACTATAAATTACCCTACTTTCTACTCTAAACTACCATGACAACTAACCTATTTACTAACACTAAACTGGTTGTTGAGTACTTAAGCTAGCAAAGGGATGTGACATAGTTATTCATAACTCATGTCTTCATTTGGGGTTACGAATAATTAAGATAGCAAATAGGTTGGATACGAAACAAATTTACGCTAACAACTTCAGAGATTATCTTAATTAAAGGCATGTCTCTAAGCTTCAATTCACCTTTGTTGTGATGAACAAGTTGTGTGAGTTATATGTACGAGAAATCCACCGCTTGAGACGTATCAAATGTCGATCGTTGTGCATTTAGTATCCCAACCTCCTTTAAAATGAACACCCACGAAATCAAGATTGAGTTCATGGGTGTTCATTTTATTAGTGATTGGAATGCTACAAGACTCAACGATCGACATTTGTTTTGCCGCAAATGGTGGATTTCTCGTATGTATAACTCCGACAAATTGTTCATCACAACAAGGGTCAATTGACATTTAGAGGCTTGCCTTTAATTAAGTTATCCAACAAAGTTGTTAGTCGTGTAAATTCATTCCTAATTAAACATAATAACTAACTCATTTACTAATAACTACCAAAATCATCCCAACTCAACACTTTTTTCTAATAATGGTAGATTTCCATGTCGTAGATTCAAACGTATTTTAAGTGTGTTAAAACAATTATATACAACATAACTAACTAAACATTCTTTACACATGTATTAATCTAATCCATACTAATTTACGCATGCTCATAATTTATACACATAATCATACAATTAACAACTTTCAAAACTAAAACAATAAATATTACAAAACATTAATAACTAATACAAGTAACATACAATTAATACAAAAATTCAATAATAAAACACAATTAACACAACAACATACACATAAACATACAATTAACACAACCAACATATCATTAAACTAATTGACAAATTTGACCACATACCTAACCTAATTAACATACAATACTTAAACAGTAATATAACTAACCTAAGTAACATACAATTTCACAACATATCATTAAACTAATACAACTAACATACAATTAACATATAATACGTACACACTAATTAACACAAAAATTAACCGAATAAATACTAATTATTCACTCAAATTATTCACAACATAATTAACTAAACAACTTTTTACACAAATACTAACCTAATAAATGTAATGCATGCTCATAATTTAATCAAATAAATATATAATTAACAAAATTGACAAATTTCAAATACTTTACCGGGGAGAACGACGGCGGCGGCGACTGCGAAGGAGGCGCGGACGGCGAAGGCGGCTCTGACAGTTGCGGCATCGACGGCGTCACCAAAAAAGTTGCGGTTCCCGGTCCGATTTGCATGCAAGAGGAAGGGCTTGTGTTGTTATTAACCACCAAAAACTTAAAAGAATTGATAAGGAGGGAGAAGAGGAGGACTTACCGTCGTCGGCTCCGGCGGAATGTGGCGGCAGGCGGCGGTTTCCGGTCCAAGGCGCCGGCTAGTAGGAGGAGGGAGAAGAGAAATTGGGGTTTTGAAACAAAAGCTAACGGTGCAATTGAATGAAATTGAATTCGGCCGATGCTATTAAAAAGGGAACGACCGTTCAAAAGCGACCGTTAATTTGAACTGTCGTTAACTAGCGACCGTTTAATTAACGGTCGTTAACCAGAACGACCGTTCAATTGAATGGTCGCTAGATAGAGACCGTTTAATTGAACGGTCGTTCAGGTTTACGACCGTTAATTTATACGGTCGCTAGATAACGACCGTTCATGAACGGTCGTTTTTGAACGGTCGCCCGCATTTTTCATGTGACCGTTCATTGAACGGTCGTTACGAACGGTCTTATTTAGCCAGCCATCTTGTAGTGAAAACTGTTTCGTCCCTGTGGGGCTTCCAAAAAAAAATAATTAAGAATAAAATGTTGGATTTTGTGGCCCATTGAATCCTCGGTGGGGTCCAGAACGAAAGAATAATCGACAATATCACGAGCGACGCTGAATCAACGCCACCAGCGTCGAAATTGGCGCTACCAGCGCCTAGTTGCATCAATGTGACGCTACTCCCTTCTTCCGACCACTACTATCGTCCAAGTCAGCTGGTGCTAATTGTGTGACGCGGCTAGCGTCTATCAGGCGCTACCAGCGCCTAGGCTCCTTGTTTTGTCTGCGGCGAATCCGCTTCAGGCGGTTGTAGATTAATTATACTTTAACCTAGTTTTCTTTCTCTCACTATTAGTATAAATATTGCACATGTACCGCCACCATAATCACGACACACGACGTCGTCGAGTATGGCGAACAATGATTGAGTTATAGAGAGCCAGAGAGGGAGAAAATATTGAGAGAGAAAAGGGTCTCACCAATATTTTCCCAAGTGTATCTCGAGGGAGAAAGATTGAGAGTTGTGAGTGTGAGAGATTGTTATTGTAATCTCCTCTGCCGTGGATCGCATCACACCCTGTGATAGTGATCAGGTTGTACTCCTCCTTTCTCATAGTGGATCATTTTTTTGTTGTCGCCGTCCGTGGGTTTTTTCGTGGAGTTCTCGGTTGCCCACGTAAACCTTGGTGTTTATCTCATTGCTTATTTTTTGTTCCTGATATTTGTCATAATTTCTGTCATCTCAATTTATTATTTATTTCGCTTCCGTTGTTATCTTGCTATTTTTTTCTAACATAAAATATTTTAATTATGAAGAAATATTTAAGAGAAATTAATTAATGAAATAGGTTTGTTCTCAACAATTTGACATCCCATGGATTATTGTTATAATTTTTAAATGAAAATCAGGGTGAAGTATCTCGAGATCTTTACTTTGCTTTCGTGACTCGGGCAAAACAGATCGCTTCATAGGGATCTATGAAAATCCAATTTCATTTTACCCGAACTCGGAAAGGATGATCATGATATCCAATGGATTGGTCGCGATCTCCTGTAAAGTAGGAACCGTTTTCCTTTTGGCCCAAATAAAGGAGGGGTCGAGGTGGTGATGTTAAACGCGAATGTAGCCAAGGGTTGAAGGTTCATCAACAGGTCACGAGCGTGACCAAGCTTTGCATGTGCTGGATGGATGGCTGGAGATCCAAGTGTCACGAGCGTGTACTAGGACCAAGCCGGTTCTTTGCAGAGGATTTAGGCCCTAATCGGTCAAACCCGCGATGCACACATATGCATTCGGGGAGTCAGAAGTGACATAATATCTCGAGGCTCCTTCAAAAAGGCGATCTATGCTGTATCCGAGCGTAAATCGGTGTATTTTTGCTTCCTTTGACAGTAATTCGCCAAGGCAGAAGATGTCATGGGTTCCTCCACAAGCCCCAAATGCTCCATCAGCCATATCTGAGAAGTAATTAGCAAGGGTTATAATTGCACACCAATTTATCCCAAACTAAAAGAAATGGCTTAGATTAATTACCTGTAGTAACAGGGGGCATCCCCGAGACTCATGCTCGGGATTAGAGTCATCCATGCTCAGCATGGTTTCTGCTAGAATCAAAGGAACCAGATTATAACCCCGCGCCATGTCCTCAACGACCGGAATCATATTAGCAGAGCCAATGCGTCGTCCTCCATGGTAGAAGCATAATTCACCAAAAAGACATAACACAAGAGCTTGCACTCTTATCACGGGACCATACTCTAGGGTTTCATGAGCTTGAAAATACTCAGTTATAGTTTGCTAATGTACCTTATCGCCGATTAGGGCTCTTCCGATGACGCGAAAGGGGAGGCACAATAGATCCTTGTAGTCCTTGCTAGCATCAGTGGATGTCGGCGATGAAGTTAGAAGAGCATAGTGATTTGTTCCTAAGATTGAAGACCATTCTTCCGACAGCGCATAACTCCTTCATCCCGAAGCGAAACAGATTCATCTTGGAATCCCTAAAAGTCTCAGCGGCGTGAAGAAAATCAAATTCACGCGTACCTACCGCTGGTTCAACAGCTGGGTTAGCTTGTATCTTCCAACCTCTTGTTTCTCATCTTTGGACAAAGTGCTCATCCAAGTTGCAAGTTGCTTCTCGAACGCCATCGTTTGCTTTTCAGACTTTTTTTTTTTTTTTTTGTAGATCTCTTGAATATCTCACAAGCTAGAAGATGTTGGAGGAATTGCTAATGTTTGGAGGGGTATTTATACTACTCAAATAAGCCCAAACATGGACCAAAATCATCACAAACAGTTACATAACCTTTGATGATCATATCCCATGATTCAAGCCTTTTTACAACTACTAAAATCGAAAAAAAAGAAGAAAAAAGCAAGGCTCGACGACCTTAAGCTTGGTCGTGAAGAGCCAGGCACGCGCCACGCCGAGCCCAGGCCCAGTTCTCTCTGGCCCAAAGCAAGGCCGCGGGGCCTTCCTTTTTGTTTTTTTGACCTTTGGTATTTTGCTCCTACGACCCGTGTACGTTTTTTTTTCTAGTTTTGGTCGATCCTATCAAGTCCTGTTCTGCAATTTATGCCCGATAAACTCAAACACTTAGGTTTTTGTTTTCTTTTTTATCTTTTTTCGTTTGGGGAAGCGTGAAGGATCCCATTGCATAAATAAAGCATAACTGCATCAGATAAATGAGTCACGATACAAAGCCGTTAACAGAGTTTTGCATTAATAAAAAATTTAAAAAAAGAAGAAAAAATAAAAAAAAAAGTATTGCATAAATAAAACATGAGTCTTGCATAGTTTTTCATAGCATGCAGGTGAAGCATTCAGTCGAACCACACCAAGGAGCTGAAATGTAACAGCTTGTTGCAGGGCTTACAAATTTAACCACTACTATGATTAATCTAACTAATGTAGATAGGGAAGTAGGGATCGAATCCACGAGGAAAGATTGATTTCAAGTTAGTTTTACCGATTTAACTCACACTAAAATTACTAATTAACTAATATAAACTAAACTTTATATTATTATCTAGATTGAATGCAATTTAATAAAAAATGGGGGAGGGGGTTTGGATTCAAGATTAACAAATAAATAAATAGACGAATGAAAGTTGCAAAACAAAAATACCAAAACACACAAGAGATTGATTCGGATGACAATATGCTAAATAAATTTGGTATAGTATATTTCCACCATGCAAATTAATACTTATCACTCACACACAAATTGATACTCCTATGAGATAGACGGTAGAAAAGATCCACTAGCGACTTTTCCCTACTTTTCCTTACTAATTATGACTACCTAGTACCAGCACTAAAGTGTAATCAAATTAGAGCATTAAGAACAAGAAAAGCATCATCTAACACCTTACAACCAATTTACCAGCATATCGATCTAACAAAGATTTATGACAATTTCCTAATTAAAAGATAAGATTTGAGCATTCCATGATTAATTATGGTGATACTAACGTTAAAGACTCTAGCTTTCAGTACTGGAGACTGTAACTATCGATTGAATCTAGAAAGAACTAACTAACATGCATTCTAATTAATTCAATATAAAAACAGTAAGCAGTAATCACAACTTGTCATAAAATCATAGGAAACATCAATTAGACATTAAAGATCAAAACTTTGTCTCAAAATACATAATTTAGCATGGTTTCAATAAACTACACCAAACAAAGAAAACTATTCACTCATAATACAAATTGAAGTACCAAGAGTAGAGTAATTAAACATTGTATAATAATAATAGTGTAGAATACACCTAATTAAATGAAAGATGAGCTGCGATCGATGATGAAGGATGGATGAGTGGTGAAGAGGTGGTGGTGTTGTGGTAGATGGTTGTTGTCCCTCGTCTCCCCATCTCAATGAAATACATGGACTATATAGAGAAGAAAATAGGAAAGCAAAAGCCTAAACCCTACGCGTACAATTGGCGGCTGCGGAAACCTCAGGCGGTGGCAGCGTTTTGTTCTGCTCCGTGTTGATTTTTCCGAAAAGAAACGCTGGCAGCGTGGTATAAGCTCTGGTAGCATTTTTGCCCTTAATCCTCTCAGATTGAGGCGCTGGCAGTGTTTTGTGGAACGTTGGCAGCGTCTGTCTTTTGTCAAGGATATAACTTGTCCGGGGCAAGCGCTGGCCGCGGGAATTCGAACGCTGGTAGCGTCTGATTTGCTGCTACCGTTTTGCTCCTTTATTTTCATTTTTTCTCAACTCTTCTAATAGTTGAGACTTTCCAAAAATTCACAAGTTAAACATAATTAGATCAAATAATTTGTAGAATAATAAACTAAATACATACATAAATTAAGCATAAAATATGACTCAACAAATTCCCCCACACTTAGACTTTGGACGTCCTCGTACAAAGAAATATAAGACTAAAAAAAACTAACTCACTTTCGTAGGAATCACGGTTGCATTTAGCGTATGCAACAAGCCCTTTAAACCCCCCGGTAGCCCGGGTAGACGAGTAAGGTCTCATGAGGGTTTGTAGCGACTATGCCCACAAAATGTAACACCCCCATAATATTTTCTTATTATAAAATATAATTATATGCATTAGTCATCGTCGGAAAAATCTCTATGAGATTACTTATGAAAATTATGTTTATCAAGGAAACATGGACCCGGGAAATAAATGAAATACCGGTGCTATATGACAAGCGTCAAATAAGGATATCATTTTAGTAATATTTATTCTTATAACATGACAATTATGCCAAGATATACATGCCTTTGTGGTTCAAAATTTATGAAGCACATATTTTTTGAAAACGGAATTTTTGGGAATTTTATCTACCTAAGAAAGTTGTATGTTTTTAGTTAGCAAAATTCTTTATAGTAATCCTCTAATGTGTTGTCACATATGGGAAAAGAACAAAAGAAAATTCAGCTCATACCCATTAAAAAGATTAAAGGAAATAAATTATTGTTAGTAGAGTTCTAGGGGAAGCATCTAGGTGTAAAATAGCAATTAAAAACAAAACCAAAGCTACTCATCCTCACCACATATGCAGCCCATGGTTTTATCTACAACTTGCTAAACTAGAAGCATCATTGCACCTAGGGGCTAGAAGACCCAACACAATCCAACCAAATATTTGCTCTATATTTTGTTTGATCTTACACTCCAAATCTCACACAATCATCCTCATTCTTTCTCCACTCAGCCAAGTCCCTCCCTTCTCACTATTATAAAAACCCCTCATCCATCCCAAATCAGTCCAAGAACCTCACTATACCAAACACTCCCTTCAAACACAAAAAGATTTGCATTAAAATAGAAGAAAAGAGTTAAAAATGAGGTTTTTGTTCTCTAGCATCCAAGGAATCTCTTCCATCCACTCTAGTCACTCTCAAAGGTGTCTTTTTCTTTCAACATTTTCAGCTTTCATGGTAGATTACATAAACAAGAATAAGAGTTGCTCTAAAAACCGGTAAATGGCTAAAAACGATTTAAAATGACACCCTTTTTCGTTAAATACGAATTTTATATTTTTACTCTTGTTTTAGGTGTTAAAATGGTCTTAAAAAAATTTAAAAAAATGTTCATTAAAAGCCTCACTAGATTCAACCACCATGGGTGTTCATAAGATGAGTTTTTCTTGCTTAAACAACCAACTTTCCGGGTTTTTCGGACACAAAATAACACCAAGATAAAATCTTATTTTCGAAAACCTTTCAACTTGAAAGTTGTAGGTTTAGATGTCTAGAATCCCCTGCAAAATTCGTGTTACAAAAAAATATAAAGGCAGTGAGTTATAGAGCAAAAACCAAACCTTATCCAGATTCGCGTCTACTCTGACATAAGTTCGGTTTTTGTAAACTCTGTATTAATCGGTAACTCTTAAAAATAAAATAAAAATATGGGGTTAAACGAGACTCATAAATGTAACATTGCCAAGTGGAATGAGCTTCAAAACTTTTGTATGGATGGAGAACGAAAATAAACAAAACCAGTAAAAAACTGATTTTTCTGCCCCAAAATGATTTTTGCCTCAACTCTGGAAATGGAAAGTTTAGAGCTGATTTCTTCATGTTATAGCTAGAAAACTACTAGTAAAAGAGTTATAAGACCAAAGAGTTAATTATTTGTTAAAAGTAGCTTTGTTTGAAATTAAAAGTAAGCTTTCTTTTAGTTACACTTTTGCTAGAACCCAAGCAAAAGCTAGAATCATTTCTTTGAAAATTCCAGCAGCTCAAAACAAAATAAAAGTGACTAAAATGAAAAGCTAATGAAAGCTTTTTATGTAGGATTATGGTTCTAATTATAGTTAAATACTCTAATTTTCAGGATACCCAAAAACACCAAGGAAGTCAAGGTATGAAGATCTAGATTTTCAGCCCCAAATGGATGTGTGTTAACTGCCTAAGAGAGGGCCATAAGGGCTGAAAATCATTATATTTATATAATGTTTATTTGGTTGATTACTTACACTTGATGAGATTTATGTTTTATGTATTCATGATGTATGTGAAGTATAATATTGCAAGTTGATGACACTAACTTTTGCTACCAAGTCCATGATAAAGTATTTTATGAAATCAAGTAATATTATTCCTTCTTTTATGTGATAATGTTGATATTACCACTGTCATATGACAAAGAGATATATGATTCTAAGTTTATGATACTACTTATAATGCTACTTTATGATACTTACGATTTAAGGTTATGATGCAACTTATGATGCAACTTTATGATACTCATGATTTAAGTTTATGGTGCTACTTTATGATGCCACCACAAGATATTAAGCTATTAGGACATGTTTTATGGAGATACTCATGGTACTAACTAACGATTAAAGTTATAATACATGTTCTATGTGTTCTTTGCATCATTTAGCATTTCATGCATTCATGGCATGTAGTAAGATGATCTTGAATCATCTTTAGTAAGTCCCCTTGGGTATATGATTCTTTAAGTCCTACCGGGCAAGAGTGATGGTCTATAAGGCACACTCATTTTATGGTCCTTATATGGTTCTTTTCTAGTCCTTTTATGAGTTCTCTATGGATTTTCTATGATCCTTTTATGATATTTCTATGGTTCCTTTTATGATCCTTCTATGATTCCTCCATGATCTTTCTATGGTTCCTATATGGCCCTTCTATGTTTCCTTTATGGACATTCTATGGTTCTTTTATGACTCTCCAAGTCCCATGGGCAGTATGACAAGGTATGATAAGTGGTACCACTAAGTCCCGTAGGCATCATGGTTTATGGTATGAGGATCCTCACTATGAAATCCCATAGGGGCGCCATGGACATCCAAGTGCTTGGCCAAGCCATTTTATGAGCATTAGGCATCTAGGTCATAGAGCATATGCACACAAGGATCATGATATTGTATATATACATGTTTATGTATGCATGTTAATGATTATGTATGGTTAAGTTTATGTATATGAATATTTATGTATGGTTATGTTTATGTATGTTTAGACACGTTTAGGTATGTATATGTATGTTCATATATGGTTGTGTAAGTATATATATGGTTAGGTATGTTATAATGTCCATACTTAGCTTCAGCTAATCCATGTTTATGTCCCCCTCTTAGGACCAATCCATCTAAGAAGGCATGATGTTGGGAAATCTTCAAAGGAAAAGGAGGCATGGAGGCCAAGGGATGATGATGGGAACCAAGGGCTTACTTCAAGAAGACATGAATAAAGACTCAAATTAATTAAGTACATGAAATTTCTATTTCTTCTATGACATGACTCTAGTTTACCTTTCATTACTAAAGAATCTATATGTAAAATGATTAATGAGAAAGTATTACTTTTCCTCCGATCCCTAACAAATCACCTTAATAATGAACTAAGGGAGAAAGCTCAAGCTAGGGGTGCATTTCCTTGGGAGTTATGCAGTGAGGACTACCCACCTTACTCCTTAGGTAAGATAAGCCCTATTTGGCCTAAGCTTAATTCATAACATGACCTTATTAAGAAATCCTTAATTTGAACAAGATTATTACCAAAGCACTTGATGACATATGGACTTCATGGACTTATATGGATGTTATGGACATGCATGGCCTTTATGTACAATATGGACTCAAATGGACCATATGCACTCATGTTACTAAATACACTAAATTGGTAACTAAGATAATATGACACATACTAAAAAAAAAAACAAAAAAGTACGGACGTTACACAAAAGCCACAAGAAAACGGTTTAAAAAGAAATAAGAAGGTGGGGTGAAGGAAACACACACATGAAACAAGTTGTCTTGCACAACATCGCATAACTAGCCTTTCAAATAGCTTCATCAATTAGAATGAAAGAAATCGATATACATATTTGAGAACTCTTATGTCAAAGATAGCACCCATCTTTATAATTTCCAACACCCGAATACCACATACTAGACAAGATCCTCCAAACCATGTGTAATCGCCCTCCCACGCGATTCCGATCCAAGAATATTTTGGTTGGTCAACCTAAGCCTTCCTCATGCTCAAGATCTTTTATCCTTTTCAATGGAGAAGGTCTCTCATGACCATAAGAAAATCAATTTATTACTTTGGTTGTTGGAAGATTTATTTGAGGCGTCAATGCCGACATATTTCGGGAATTAAGCGCGACCCAATTACAAGGCTACCCTCCCAACACGACCATAACTCCGTACGCATTTAACATTGTGCTTAAGGGGCAAAAAGGTGCCGCTCCACCTATGCTGGGCCGTGATGGTGAACCGACTAGCATATCTGAGTAATTATCAAATAACACAACTTAATTTCAACTTCACTTTTTTTTTTGTCATAATTGTGCTCTTCGAGCACTTTTTCACCATATTATTTAACTTTAAGACGAGCGAGAGCATAAAGGGACTCAGAGATTCCTCCCTAGTAAAGATAGTCTCGGTCATGAATGGGGTATGATGAAAGTTGGAGGGAACTCTTTTTTGCACATGGTAAACAAAGTCTACTAAAAGCAAGTTGTGGTAACAATCCCAAGCTAAAGTCTACTATACGCATACAGACCGCTTTAAATCAAATCAATTACTTCATTGTATATTGCTAATAAGCAACAAAGTGCAAAACAATTTGTCCATAAAAACAACCTCTTTATTTATAGAAAAGAAAAAGAAAAACAAATTATGAAATAAACTTGCAAACTAAACTACCCAAAACATATAGACTCCCTCCACACTGAATTCACACATTGTCCTCAATGTGATTGAACTAAATAAGTTGCTGAAAAAGTAAATAAAGAAAAAGAAACTCTAAGGGACTTCCCTAAATTTATTGGGTTGCCTCCCAATCAGCGCCTTTGTTTATTGTCGTTGGCTCGACGCAGTTTTAGCTCAAGGAATTTCCACGACATAAACGTGGACCTCCTCAAGAAATTGCTTAAACCTGTGTCTATTCACTTTGAAAATCTTGTTAGTAGACAAACTTTTAATTTCAACATCACCATGGATGTTTAGGGTTGTCTACTTCCATCATAAGTGGGTTAAGTCTTCTATGAGGTTCTCTCTTAGGTTTAGCATCATCCTTTCTAGTTAAATCATAAACATCTTGTGACAATTCATCAATAATATCAAGTGCATACACACAATTCACATCAGCAAGAAATCTCATGGCATCAAAAATGTTAAATTTAATCATGTCACCATCAAACTCCATAGTCAATGTTCCTCAATGCACATCAATTTTAGTCATAGATGTTTTCAAAAATGGTTTACCAAGCAGGATAGGAAAACCATGGGATGCGTTACCCATATCCAACATATAAAAATCAGCAGGAAACACAAGTTGGTTAACCTGGACTAAAACATCTTCTAAGACTCCATCGACGTAAGTGTTACTTCTATCAACTAGCTGGATCATAATAATGGTCTTCTTTAACTCTCCTAGATTCAGTTTATCATAAACAGATCGAGGCATGATATTAATGGAGGCACCTAAATCAAGCATGACACGATCAAAGTAAAGGTCTCCAATTTTACAAGGAATGGTAAACATCCCAGGGTCTTTGCACTTTGGGGGCAATTTCTTTTGGAAAATAGAAGACACGTTTTCCCCCATACTTACTTTCTCATTACCAACCAATTTTCTTTTATTAGTACACAATTCTTTTAAAAACTTGGCATAACGAGGCACTTGTTTGATAGCATCTAGAAGGGGAATGTTAATTTCTACCTTCCTACATGTCTCTAAAATCTCTTGGCTAGCCTCAATTACCTTAGAGGTGGGGCTCCTAAACCTACTAGGAAATGGCGGAGGTGGTTTGTACATATCTCTCTTTCTCTCCTCTATCTCCTTACCAGTTTGGTTGGTTTCCTTTTCTTTTTCAGATTTGGATTTGGTGATTTCTAACTCAGGTTCTTCTTCTCTACTTTTCTTAGCTGAACCGTTCAATTCCTTTCCATTCCTAAGAGTTATAGCACTAACATTCTCCTTAGGGTTAGGGTAAGGCTGAGAAGGCAACCTGTTGTCAAGTTGGGCTTGCAGGTTGCTAACTATAGTATGAGTTGCAGTTTGTCTCTCTTGAACTTGCTTTAGGGTTGACTTTATATTTTGGAACCTATCATCCATTTTCTTAAGCACTTGTTCAAGTAGGTAATTGGTTCTATCTTGAGGGTTAGGTTGACGAGTTGGTTGGTCAAAACCAGTAAGGTTGGTATTATTGCCATACATAAGGTTAGGGTGATCTTTCCAGCCCTCATTATAGGTGTTAGAGTAGGGATCGTACCTCCTCTGCCCTTGGTTAGAATAAATTGCATTTGCCTCTACTTCTTGAAGTGTAGGACATGCATTAGTATGATGTCCTTCTAAACAACAAATTCAACATACAACTGCTCTCTGAGTTCCACCAGTAATAAGTTTATTAAGCATAGCAATAATGGTAGACAACTAACTCTCTAAAGCTGAACTTGAACCAATTTCATTAACTTTTCTTACCTGGGACCCCCTAGTTCCGAACTGTTGAGTATTTTGGGCCATTAAATTAAAAACTTTCCTAGCATCAGCTGGAGTTTTATCAATTAAGGCCCCCACTAGCAACATCAACCATATAACGATCCATAGGAAGTAAACCCTCATAAAAGTATTGTATTAACAATTGCTTAGTTATTTGGTATTGGGGACAGCAAGAACAAAGTCTATCAAATCTTTCCCAATACTCACAAAAGGTTTCCCAATACTCACATTAAGTTTGTAAAGCTAGAATTCAGTTTAAATTATTTTTGTAATTTAGCATAAGTAATAGATAAAGGTTGAGTTTCTAAGTTAGGAGCAGCAAGCTCGCATAGAGTAGCCATTTTTACCTGACCTTTCTCAGAACTTACTGATTCTGAATCACGCTATACATGTATTACTATTCTCCAGCTCTAATTCTCTTCTTTTTCGGAGTCTTCAGTATCTTTTCCGTTCCTCAGTTTCATAGGCTATCTGAAACAACAAGAATAAATAACAACGAATTACTAAAGTAATAAAAACATATATATAGTAGTAATTAAATAGGTAAAAACTAATGGGATCAATTACTTCCCCGGCGGCAACGATGCCAAAATTTGTAACAGCTTATCGCAGGACTTACAAATTTAAGCACTACTATGATTAATCTAACTAATGTAGATAGGGAAGTAGGGATCAAATCCACGAGGAAAGATTGATTTCAGGTTAGTTTTACCGATTAATTTAACTCACACTAAAATTACTAATTAACTAATCTAAACTAAACTTTATATTATTAACTAAGATTGAATGCAATTTAATAAAGAAGGGGGGGGGATTGGATTCAAGATTAACTAATTAAATAAAATAGACGAATGAAAGTTGCAAAACAAAAATACTAAAACACATAAGAGATTGATTCGGATGATAATACGATAAATAAATTTGGTATAGTTTATTTGCACCTTGCAAATTAATACTTATCACTGACACACAAGTTGATACTCCTATGAGATAGACTTTAGAAATGATCCACCAACGGGTTTTCCCTACTTTTCCTTACTTTTTAGTTTACTTAGGACCAGCCCTAATATAAACCCTACTAATTATGACTACCCTAGTACCAGCACTAAAGTATAATCAAATTAGAGCATTAAGAACAAGAAAAGCATCATCTAACACCTTGCAACTAATTTATCAGTCAATTGATTAAACAAAGATTTACGACAATTTCCTAATTAAAAGAGAAGATTTGAGCGTTCCATGATTAATCAGGGTGATACTAACGTTAAAGACTCTAGCTTTCAGTATTGGAGACTCTAACTATCGATTGAATTTAAAAAGAACTAACTAGCAAGCATTCTAATTAATTCAATATAAAAACAATAAGCAGTAATCACAAATTGTCATAAAATCATAGGAAACATCAATTAGACATTAAAGATCAAAACTTTGTCATAAAATACATAATTTAGCATGGTTTCAATAAACTACACCAAACAAAAAAAAAAACTACTCACTCATAATACAAATTGAAGTACCAAGAGTAGAGTAATTAAACATTTTATAATAATAATAATAGTGTAGAATACACCTAATTAGAAGAAAGACGAGCGGCGATCGATGATGAAGGATGGATGAGTGGTGAAGAGGTGGTGGTGTTGTGGTAGATGGTTGTTGTCCGTGTCTCCCCCTCTCAATGAAATACATGGACTATATAGAGAAGAAAATAGGAAAGCAAAACCCTAAACCCTACGCATACAATTGGCGGCTGCAGAAACCTCAGGCGCTGGCAGCG
Source organism: Portulaca oleracea (assembly GCA_029582165.1). Classification (NCBI taxonomy): domain Eukaryota; kingdom Viridiplantae; phylum Streptophyta; class Magnoliopsida; order Caryophyllales; family Portulacaceae; genus Portulaca; species Portulaca oleracea. The sequence goes on along the minus strand of CM055875.1, from coordinate 27,549,406 downwards.
TTTTTAGGCTCTAGTAGCGTTTTGTTCTGCTCCGTGTTGATTTTTCCGAAAAGAAACGCTGGTAGCGTTTTTGCCCTTAATCCTCTCTGATTGAGGCGCAAGCAGCGTTTTGTGGAACGCTGGCAGCGTCTGTCTTTTGTCAAGGATATAACTTTTCCGGGACAAGCGCTGGCCGTGGGAATTCGGACGCTTGTAGCGTCTGGTTTGCTGCTGCCGTTTCGCTCCTTTATGTTCATCTTTTCTCAACTCTTTTAATAATTAGGACTTTCCTAAAATTGGCAAGTTAAACATAATTAGATCAAATAATTTGTATAATAATAAACTAAATACATATATAAATTTAGCATAAAATATGACTCAACATCGAATCACCATTGTCCTCGGCCACATGACCACCAGCATTAGAAGTATCGACATTGGAAGTACCCGCAGTACCGAAATAAGTGTCCCATGAGGAGTAATCAGGGCCAGTCGCGGGATAAAGGCTTGATAGTATTGGGTAAGGAAGAACCGGGGGCGTTGGAGGTGACGAAGGCACGGGAGAAGGAGTAGGAGTATTCCGTGTTTGCATCGGAACTGAAGATGGACCCCTCGAAGGTATTGGGACAGAAGATGGTTCCCTCGGTGGTGGAGATGGTTCTCTGGGAGGTGATGGCTCATGCAAAGGAATCTCTGGTGGGACCGGAGACGGTCGTGAAGGTGACGACATGGCAGTTTCTTGCGAAGCAGCCAGCCAAGAGTGCTCCGGGACGTACCAACCAAAAGATGGAGTTGGCCAAGCAGATTCAGTTGCATAAACGGGGACTGGCCAACCAGAAGAAGAAGACCCTCCTAACCAAGAATACAAGGGTGCTGACCACTCTTGTGGGCCATGAAGAATCCATATCAGGAGCAGGGATGGGCCATAGGAGGTGTAGGATATGAAGAAGCGTCATCTGCTAGGGCCTGAGCATCGGGATACCCTACGGAGGCACCTGAATCACAATCCCTCACCACTACCTCACGACCTCGACGGCCAGAGTGCACGGAAGCAGGAGTCCTGCGAGAATGTGAAGGCCGATAGGTAGCACTAGACTCCGAAGTATCGTCCACCCAAAAGGAGGGAGGTTGAGTGTCGCCCCCATACCCAGTGCTGTGATATGAGCCTCCCTGATCATGAGGCTCCCCCAAGGACATCTAAGCCATATCATCCTCCATAAGCTAAGAATGATGGGTATGAGCTCCAGAACCTCTTCTAAGAGAATCGTCAGAGCCTAGACCCTCGATCAAAATACCTAGTGAAGGCCGATAGCTAGCACTGGACTCCGAAGTATCCTCCACCCAAAAGGAGGGAGGTTGAGTATCGCCTCCATACCCAGTGCTGTGATATGAGCCTCCCTGATCATGAGGCTCCCCCAAGGACATCTGAGCCATATCGTCCTCCATAAGCTAAAAATGGTGGGAATGAGCACCAGAATCGCTTCTACGAGAACCGGCAGAGTCTTGACCCTCGATAAAAATACCTTTCCCGCGACCTTTGGGAATTGGTGCTAGTGGGGCACGAGAAGAACCACCTACTTCCTCGCGAAATCGGACATGCAAAGTGTATTCTCCAACTGATGAACGGCGAGGTGTTTCCCTGCGAGGAGGTACAACATTTGAACGTCGCTGTGGCTCCTTAGGTACAAACTCCGCATCAGCCTCCATGTCCGCGCCGCTGGCTGCATTTCCCTAATATCTACATGAGCTAGTGAACGCTTGATGAACATGTTTCTTCATTGTGCTCTATTCCTCAACTATACACCGAAAGCGTGCCCACCTCGGCTAAAAGGAGACAAGGTCAAGGTTATTCACGAGAAAAGAAGGAGAACCAAAATGCAACGCAGAAAGGAAATTACCGATTTCCGATCGAACTCCTGTAACGCAGATCATGAGCTGCTCCTTTCCACCTCTAAGAAGCCTCCTATCTTTTCTTCTCCAGCAGGAATCGCCTTCTCAACAGCCTTCCCATAAGAGGCCAGCTGGCAAACACCCGGAAAATAAATCAGCATAATATGCGAAGAAGGAGAGCAATATAAGGAAGGGATTACATACCACCCTAAAAGCCAAATGCCTAAGATACCGATCGAGCTCCTCGGCAAGACAATCTTCCGGGACGTCTACGATAAACTACTGATACTCTTGACCTTGAATGGCATCCCTCCAAGGGTGTGTATCCAAGCACCAAGGTTCGAACATTTTCTCTGAAGGATCCACAGGAATGAGAGGCGGATGGTGCCCCAAAATTTGCATTGACGCGCGCTCCCCGATATACCAAACCTAACCCGAAGGAGACTCTATCAACACACGGAGACGTGAGTCATACTCCACCAACTCCAAGGAGGCTGGGAGTCGCGCCAAGTCAAACCCCCCATGGGCCCCAATTCACATGGGCCTGCAATAGGGGAATTTTATGACCGCGACCAACAAGGAGGCTGGAAGAAGAAGGGTAAGAGATCTTACCGGTGTGAGATTATCTAGGATACTCCGACCTACCCTTCTTGGAGCGGATGTTTAGAGGACAAATGTATTCATAAGCCCAAGCCAATAATAAGCGAGTTATAATTATTTTATGGGCTTAATTGACAAATCCAATATGGTTGGGCCTCACAACGGGCCGACCATAAATGTGATGGATTTATTAATTAAATCAATAAATTAATTTACTCAAACCTAGTGACTATTATACAGTATAAAACGCTGCCCATTAACTTTGTTGGACTTTTAATTAAAATTTTTGGACCTTTGTTAAGAGAATTTCGTAAAGGGCCATATAATATCATCAAAGGCGAGTCAATTTTTATTTATCAATTGAAATAACCAACCTTAAAACATAAATGGGCCCTTCCACTTAGGCTAACCACAATGCCTTTGAGTTAATTATACCATTTAACAAATAATTATTTTCTAACCCCAATGAATTTTATATGGACTAGAACGAAACCTCCCAACTAGGATCGAATCTTTACAAAAAGAACAGGAGAAGGGGTACACATAGCACATAACATACAACATGAAGGGTTATCCTAAACCAAGGTTCTATGTTCATGGATTACTATGGTTGGGTTACATGGCGTACTGCACGTTCTCACCCTGGTGCACCATACCCTTAGGTAAGATGTGTGAGGTATTGCTCAAAGAACTTCAAGTCCTTTGAGTGTAACATGGGGAGAGGAGAGACCAAATGCTTGGCGATGTAGGGTGCATCACACAGGTAGTGGTCTCCCGCTCTCGTGGGAAATTCCTAGGTATAACCTAAATTGTCGCCTTTGTGCTCCCGTGTCAAAAGACCCGTCGAGTGGCCCGGTATGCAAAGGATGCCTAAAAAGAATTATAAAATCGCAAAATAAATCAAGTTCTCCCTTTTACAATTTCAAATTAATTTGATTTGTTCAAGTTTTACCCTCTTTTTAAGTTTAAGTCCCCAGTGGAGTCGCCAATCTGTAGGACCCCGGGAAAAGGTGAACCCTTTTCCACGTGATGCGCTACTTAGGTGATCGGGAGCCGACTAAGGTTGCTTAATCCTTAAATAAGGCTATTTTTATCTTCGAAATTCATTTTCGGGGTGATGAAACTTTATTTATTTGTAATTCCATTTTTTATTATTTAACCACTCGAAATTACACCGAAATACTTTAAAAAATAATTCAATACCGACCAAACACCCGATCCAGGCCCAACACAAGGGAAACGGGCCGCCATAGAGTGTTAAAACCCGCGGGGGTTTTCACAGTCCATGGACTGGACCGTGCACTTCCATGGGCCAGAGAAGATGGGTTGAAATTGATGAAACCCACGGGAGTTTTTTATCAACTTCTGACCCATTTTCTCTCGATTTAATCCTTGGATTAGTGTGTGGAAAATATTAAACCACTTTTTTAATTATTTTGGTGTAAATCCGTGTATTTCAAATAACTAAACGAGTTATAAAAGAATTAAGAGTCGCCAGCCGATTTAAGGAAACCGACAAACCGTAAAAAAAAAAGTGACTCTGGTCCGCAAAACCCGATTCTAAGCCCGGGGGTAAGGTTACGAATTCGAGAATTATAAGAACTTTCAAATTCACCTGTTAAAAAACAGACTCTACTAAAATCGACATGACATTAAAATGAAAGAGAGCGGGGAAAGTTTAATTAATTTCACGAAATTATATTTTCATCATGCAATATAAAATGAGATTTTTGGTTTACAAAATATGTACAAGTAAATGAATTAATGCACAAATTACTTGATTAAACAATGATAATAATGAAAGCGAACCTCTTTTGAATTTGGAAGCCTGAATGCGCTGGTCGAATTTCTTGACTTCGCCTTGACTTAGTGGATGGAATGATGAGTGCGAGGATGGCAGGGGGATAATATGGAAGTGATAACTTTATGAGAGTATTAGAGATAGGATTTTGAGAGAGTTTTGGTATGGAATTTGAGTAGAGTAAGGATAATATGGTTAAAAGTTTAGTATAATGGTGGTAGTTTTATGAGAGTAGTTGATGATGTGAGAGTGAAAAGGTGGGGGGTATTTATAGGTGAAGGAGTTAGTGATTTGGAGGGAAATGGAGGGAACATACCCCTAAGATCATGCCTCCAATCCCATGCAAAATCAAACCCCATGCGGGCTTTAAAAGTCAAGGCAGAAGGGTCAAAGCACATGGGCTAAAATCAGGGGAGAGTGATCAAGATTTTGGCGCCAGCATTTGAAGAAGAAAACCCCCGCGGGTTTTAAATATATCACATGGATTGCTGATGTGGACTGATCAAAACGACGCGCTGCATGCCAGAAGAAAACCCCCGCGGGTTTTAATTTTCCTGGGGTCGGAGGCGCGCCTTGGGCCTGTCCTGGTTTTGGGCTGCCTTCTGAGATTATAACCCCCGCGGGTTATATTGTGAATATGCGGCCCGTTTAATTCTGCTGGGCTTATTTCATCAACTGCATGACCCATTTTTGTGTCCAGCCCAACTGACTTGAATTTTGATGGGTCAGGATTGTGTCGGTGCAAATCCTGGTGTCTACAGAGAGCCCCCACTTTGATCAAGTTCGAATAGGACAAAGGTCAAAGTAGTCTGAGATGCTGACTTGTAACGCCCCGGAAATTCAATTATAGAAAGTCAAAGTCAAACTAACGTTAACGGAAAAATTTTAGCGGAAGTCTCAACTCTTATTTGGGGCGTCACTACCGTATCCCCGAAGGAATACAAGGCAAGAAGGGAAACTAACAACCGTTCGATTCGGTAAACCAAACTAAGAAACTCAAACTAACTTCAAGTCTTTCAAAAAGAAACATAGCATAAAAGATAGTTTCTAAACATGTCGTCCTCACTTCTAATTCCCGTCCCCAGCATACAATTCTTCACCTGGAAACAAAACATTTCAAAAATGAGGGGAAATCTCAATAATGTCTACCCCTAACGTTAAAAACAAGTTAAGTTCATTTCAATTCATTTGAGGGAGAGGGAACAAGTCAAACCATTTCACAAACCCTTAATCCCTTAACTATTTTCCTCAATCCAACCAATTCATATTTTATTATGCGGGAGGGATACCACATCCCTTAGAGTAACATTCGCCTACCAAAGACATCAAAAACAAACGCCTACCTAAGGCATCAAAACAATCGCCTACCAAAGGCATCAAAACAATCACCTACCAAAGGCACCAAAATTCATATATCCTATGTCAGGGATGAAACCCTGATCTCCTGACACATAACCCATACATGCATCAAATTCTGGTCTCCGGGTTATCGCCCGCAAAAACATTAACCTATCAAAGGCATCAAAGTAATCGCCCACCAAAGGCATCAAAACCATCGCCTACCAAAGGCATCATAACCATCTATCCTATGTCAGGGATGAAACCCTGATCTCCTGACACATAACCCATACAGGCATCAAATCCTGGTCTCCGGGTTATCGCCCGCAAAAAAATATTAGCCTACCAAAGGCATCAAAACAATAAACCCGCTTAATGTTTCACTTTGAATTATTAGTGTCTTATGCAAAACTCAGCTCACAACTCTCATGTCAAACCCAACCCAGTTTATGAAAACCAATACGAAAACCACTAATAAAAGACCATCTCAATTTCTCAACTCAATAAATCAAAGTAATAATAACTACAAACAGTTATCCAAAGCAGATGATCACATTTTCAACATAAAGTCCCTTTAGCAAATTAGAAAACATTAAAATACATTTAAAGAGCATCCCAGTGGGGATTAGAGCATAGACATTACCTGGTTAACTTCACTCCACTGCAAAAACGAACACACTTGAGCTCACTAACGACGCGGATTAGCTCGGGCCTAAAATAGAATAATTATTCTAATCAAAACGTGCCCTTCGAAGTTAGTATTAACTACCTTCTACCTAACCCTCCCCTAGGAACACTATAGGTTCCTATCTATCATGAATTAACACTTTAAATTACCTAATACATTCCAAGTAATCACGTAGCAGGAGCAAAACATCATTTTCACTCAACAACATTTTTATAAATAAATAATATCAATAAGGCAGATTACAGCATCCACATAAAAAGGGTCATAACTTGACTTCCCGACATCCTATGGGTCTGGTTTTGGACGTTTCGGAAACCTTGGGATGTTCACTAAAACTCTTATGTTGACGACTAAGCCCATATCAGCCTCGAAAGACTCTAAAAGTACCAAATTCTTCAACTAGTCCAGTTCTGACAAGTTCTGGTAAAACGGCTATAACTCAAGCTATACGACTCAAACGGCCGATCCGCAAAATTCTATGAAACCTAACATCTAAAGGAGACTCCAGTCCAAAGGGTTCGATCAAATGAAAACTATACTAATCGTGGTGACCCGATCTTTAGACCCTATCAAAAATGTCCCGTTACCGGTTTCCGTATAATTGATTATTTCGGTTCTAACTTTCACCATTCTATCCCGGGGTCCTAATTTGGGCTTAAAACAGTGACTAAGGTTCAAAGTAATTAATCTAATTCAACTAAGGTCCATACACCAAACTTCCTACCACCAAAAACCAAATTGTAAAACATGAATTTTCTTAATCAAGGTACAAGAAAGAACTAAGGAACATGTCAATGAATTATAAAGAACATATAAACATTTAAACTACCAAACAAGAATCACAACACTAATTCCTTTTTCCAAGATTCAATTAAGAATCATGAAATTAGTTAAACTAAAAATCAAGAATTGTACTTTACTAATTTAATCGTTCAAACTTATTGAGCAAGATTACACATGATATTAAACAGCTAAAAGAATTATTGAGAACATATGAATACTTAACTAACGAACAAGAATTAGTCTAGATACTTATACATCTGAAATCATACATACAAGAATAATATATCTCAACCCTAAACATGATTTACAAGAAAAACAAAATACGTCATATATAATCGAACATTAATAATTTAAACTACAATTATTACAGATCTTAGTACACCAAATTATAACATAAAGTTTACACATAACAAATTAGATTACAAGGAAACAAATATTATGAAAATATAATAATAATACAAACAAGTAACCAACCAAGAACAAGACTAGGGTTTTCTGGGCTGGTGGTTTCCGGTGGTGAGGGAGTCGTCGGAGAGTCGGGAGGTGGTGCTGGGGTGGTCGGTGTCGGGACAGTGGGGATCGTCGGGCTTCTCGCGCACAGCAGCAACAGGTGTGTCTGTTGCCCTTCTTCTCGCGTCTGCGGGTATGCTGGTGGTGATGGTTGGAGGTGGTGCAACGGGAAAGAGGGGGAGAGAGACACATTGAGAGAGAGAGACACATATAGAGAGAGAGAGAGAGAGAGAGAGAGAGAGAGAGAGAGAGAGAGAGAGAGGAGGAGGATGACTGGCGTTAGCGGTGACCGAGCGTGAAATGGCGATGGTAGGGGTGGACGGCAACAGAGAGAGATGGGAGGGAGGGAGTGAGGCTAGGGTTTTAATGTAGGGTTTGAAAGAAGAAAATATGTATTTATATTAACTACTAAGTACTAATATAATTTATATAATCTAACTAATATAAATCCTAATCTGCATAAATAAAACGTTGGACTTATAAAATAACTAAAATAATATTAGTAAGGATAATAATAATAATAATAATAATAATAATAATAATAATAATAATAATAATAATAATAATAAAGATGCTACTAATAATAACAATAATAATGACACAAAATATTACCAATATACCCCTTGTTAGTTCCCCAACGGTCCTACGAGCTCGAGTGTTAGCAAAAATATACACAAACGAATAATAACAATTAACGAAGTCAAACCTAATTTGCTAACGACGTCACGGTCAACATCTTTGGATTTTTCAGGGTTTTACATGACTGCTTGACGTCTGACTTGGAAAGGGATGCTGTCGGTGCTCTTTTATATGCGACCGGATGATGTTGGTGATGTGGTCGGAGACCTTTAGGTGGCAACCGTTGGACGACTGGCGTTAATGATGATGAAGTCGTTGGTAACCTTTAGGTGGCAACCGTTGGACGACTGCTGTTGACGATGTCGTCGGACACCTTTAAGTGGCATCTGTTGGACGGCTGCTGCTGATGATGTCGTCGGAGACCTTTAAGTGGCATCCTTTGGGCGACTGCTGCTGACGATGTCGTCGGAGGCCTTTAGGTGGCATCCGTTGGACAACTGCTATTGATAATGCTGCTCTTTTATGTAGCAACTAGATGATGTGTTGGTCCCTTTTTGGCGGCGGCCTAAACATCACAGAAAAAACAGTGATATTTTTTCGGAAACGCAAACGGGTTCAGATATTTACCTGAATTTTGGGATCCCTTGGGCCGCAATTTTTTTTGGGTCATCAGTTTGGGTTGCATGACTTAATTCAAATGGGCTGAAGGGAGCTTAGACCGCGGAATTGGGCCTTGGTCACAATAAAAACCCCGCGGGTTTTATGACCTTTCCTGGGCTGATGAAGGGCGTTGGGCCGCGAAACTGGGCCACAGGTGCCACAAGACCCCCGCAAGTTTTCTCTCTCTTTTTTTCTTTTCCCTTTCCTCGTGAAGGGAATCAATATGGGTCCAGTTCTTGTGTGGATGAGGATATGCCACGTCGCAATGTCTCTCCTTTGGGTGACAAGATGATGACCTTTGGATTTTCGACCAATGAAACGCACTTGGCATCTCGAGGCGGGTCCTAGAAACGAGCGGTTCATGTTCACTCATCATTTCTATAAATACTGTGCCTCTCATTCGTTTCATTGACATCTTCAACTCCTCCACATCTCTCTAGCTTCTTCTTCTCTCTAGAAAATTTTGCTTCTTTGAAGAAAGTTCAGGTTTTTTAGAAAATGCATCCCCGAAGCCATAGGAATCTTCCTCTTTCTCATGCGACGCCATGGCCCCATGAGATGTCTTCACGGCACAACTTCATTCCTGGTGTGGATGCTGAACTTTCGGATCTCACCATTCATGTTCGGTTGTAATTTTTGTGGTTTTAAGTAAGGATTGTCGATCTCAGGGATGGGTGTTAGGCTTGATTAAGGTAATCGATTTTTGTAAAGGGGTTTTTCTCAATGCGGAAACCAATAAATTATGTAAATAAAGCAATAAACTAACCTAGACATGATAATAATTAAGAAAGCAATTGAAAGCATGAAATTAAGAAAGCAATTAAACTAAAACTAATAATGAAACTAGGAACAAGAGATTATACCTTTGATGATCTAAACTTCAATTGAATCCTTCACCTTAAACTTTCTCCCGAACAAATAAGAAAGCGTGAATTAGATTACGAAGAATCCCCAAATCCCCACTTGAGAGTGGAATTTGTGACCCTTAGCCCTCCTCCTCACTAAAAGTAGGATTGGATGTTTTTGGCTAATCTAATAAAGACTTAAGAAACTTTTGAAACCTAAAACAAATTCTAACTAAACCATAATAAAGACTATTGAAACCCTAATCTGACCTAAACCATTGTCCAAAACCAAACCCTAACCCTACTGCCTGAAAACCGAAACAAACCAAAAATAGAGAAAGGAAGGACAGAAAACAGAGGACCGAGACAAAGAGGAAGGAAACTAGGCATTCAAAACACCAAACGGAATCAAATTAAACACTAACCATTATAGTTTCAATTCAAGAACATTCAAAACAAAATCAACACAAGAACCGAATACAAATTCAAACCCAGAAAACAACTCTAATAATTCGAAAACTTCATCAACGACCCAAAATCGATTGAAAGGAAACAGAAAAATAAAGATTCAAAACAGGAATTCAAAGCATAAATAAAGACATAAATTAAACCTAATTCTAAACCTAGAACGAACCCTAAATGAAGGCTCTTGGGGCGTCACTCCCAAAATCAACCATTGATGCCTTTCGAATCTGCTCCTTCCTCCTCTTTTATAGTCAAACTGAGCCTCTTCCCTTCAATCCGAGCCCTTCGATTCTTTCCAGTTCGACGGTGGAGATGGATTTCGACAGTTAGATAGTGTATGCGATGATGCTTGCTACGAATGCTGCTGCGTTGCACTTCCTCTACTTCCTCTTCAACAAACTCTGCAAGGTGAGAGGAGAAATTGAGTGAGTGAGTGATATAATATCTCGTGATAATTTGAGAACTAGAAAGATATGAGAAGAGAGAAGGAGATAATGGAAGAGAGTAGAGAGATGGAGATGGGGGGATGTTTGGTGGTTGCTGCGCAAAGAAGAACAAGGAGGAAGAGATGGGAAAGGGACGAAGGCAAGAAAGAAATGGGGGGAATTGAATTAGAAAATTAGGGTTTAGGGGGTTATATATTTGACTGGGTAGAAATGAGAGAGGAAACGGGCGGTAGGGTTTGGGTTAGTGGGTTGACGGGTAGATGGGTTAGGCGGGTATGTGGGATTAGGCTGGGCTTAGGCGGTCTGGGCTGGGTTGAGAAGGTGGGCCGAAGAGAAAGAAGTAGGAAGGGGAATTTGGGTTTGGGTTGGCTGGGTTTTTAGAATAGGTTTTTATTATTTATTTCTAATATTTACAATTTTGATTCATATTAATAATAATACTAACTATAAATAATAAACTAACATAAAATCTAATAATAATGCAAATTGAGTAAAAACATAATAAAAATACTAAAATAATTATTAAAGACAAACAAAAATACCCTATAAAAGAGAAGAAATTCGGCTCGGAACGAGACCGAACAATTCAATCTTGGAATCATGCTTGGTTCTACCGTTCTCATGGCAAGGTAATTTCCGAAACCTCCTTTTTATGCTTAGTTTAATGTGAAAATGAGCAAGCACGAATTTATTTTTCATGTCTAGTCGATTTTCATTATTTTAAGCATGCTTTAATTTGATGCATATTTACGACTCCATGATGTTAAATGGCCCTTTTTATTTATGCATTCCGACCAAAAAAACAAGAATCTGAGATGACCAATTCCGGCCCGTAGTTTTAGATGAAAAACACCTGCGGGTTTTCATTTATTTGGCCCAATCACTTTCGGCCCAACTGACAAAAGAGATGGCCCACTTGAGGAGTAAAAATCCCCGCGTGTTTTTTTTGTTGCTTTATGGGTTGTCTCAAATTTCGTTGGGCTGGAGGCGTGGCCCACCTGCAAAAATAAAACCCCTGCGGGTTTTAGTTCTGTTAGGCCGGGATATTTGGGGTCGTTTACCCAATTTGTTTATATTGTGGGCCATGGCTATGAGCCCGATGCTCGTGCTGGGTCCAGCTAGGGCTCGAAAGATTGCGCTTAGGCCCAAAGTATTTGATGAGCCCCCCCATTTCAAATAGCTGCCTGAAAATTTGCTTGCCTTTAGGAGGATAATTTGAAGACTTCTGGTGCCTTAAAAGACCTTCTTAAAGTAGCTAAATCGATTTCTGGAGATTTTGTGAGTGACACATTGACCGCGGCGGGTCTTATGCCATTTTGGAAATGCTTGGTGGCCTGGAGGGGTCGAACATTCTGTATCATTGGCCGAGCTATGGCTGAAAGGTTTTGGGATATTACCAATTCCTTTCACTTGCTTGTAGGTGAAATGACTGTTACTCCCATAGATTTCATTATGATCATCGGCCTTCCTTGGGGTGGGCAAGACGTAGTCTTTGATGCAGAGATTCTTCCGTTGGTCTTGGATAGATTGGGTCCGGTGTTAGCACGCTTGGGCCAGGGGCAAGGCCTTTCGAACCTCTCTTATACTCATTTTGAGGTGGCCATCCATGACGCAAGCTTCCAAAATTTGCCTAGGGAGCATCGTCGCTTTATTTTCCTGGCATACATCATTTCCGCCACCTTTTTTGCTAACCGTGGGGACAACATCACCCTAACCTAGTTTCAAAATCTTCTGGACCTTAATAACGCTTGGAACCTGAATTGGGGTAAGGCGGCCTATGCAAACTTCATTCTCTAGCTTCGCCGAGGCGTCAGACTTTCGCAGGATGATGATCTGGTCTATCTTCATGCGGCTCAGACTCGCTACCAGTATGGCCCTGCTCTGTGGAAGGTGCTCGAGGTATATACCCGAGACTCTTCTCTTGGTATTATTGATGGCCTTTTGCTCTTTTCTTTAACTTTATGTTTATGCAGTCGTGCGCGTATGAGTACATTCTGTCTTTGGGTATCCAATCAAAGAAGGATAAGACAGTTCCGGTTGCTGAACGTTGGACTGTTGAGGGCATTCGTGGGAAGAAACTCCAGCCAGGCAGCCTCGACCTCATTCATCGTGTGCTGGATGACCTTGCACCAGTATTTCTTTATGCCTGACATTTTCTTTTATTTTCCTCCATTCTTGAATAACTCTTTTCCTTTCGCAGAATCAAGTGAATTGGCGTCCTTGGGTCGAATTCAACATGGAAGGGCTTCCCACCCGTTTGCACTTGGTGGAACATGACACCCGCATCCATTTCTGATGGAGGGACCTTCAGCCTTCGTGTGGTACTTGGGGGAAAGAGCTTCTAGGCAGATCCTGAGGGGATATCCCGACCTTATTCCCCGAGAACCTCCGAAGCACATGTTCGAGCCGTGGCGCGTTGACCCGGATGTTCTGAGAGATTTGATTCAGGGTCAAGATTTTGACAACTTCGTGCATGACGTTCCGCAGGAGCAATTCAATGAAGAGTTCCAGCGTTATCTTAGCCGTTTGGCTCCCCGAGAGGTATGTATCTTCCTCCATTATCCTCATTGTATTTTGGCTCATTTCTGACCATAGAATCTACAACTGGGGCCTTATGCCAAGGCCGCTGAGGTGGAGATTCCTCTAGAGAGGAAAAAGATTGGCGGCGTTTTGGACGTGGAGAATAGCAGCGAGTGTTCCATTCTTCAAGCATTCGAGCGTAAACCCGTAATTCCTCATCTTATGTTGCTCCTTTATTAACCTAACCTTTGCATATGAATAACCCCGATTTTTCTTCAGCCAAGATGGTCTTTCTTCGATAGATGGCTAAGGAATGGAGCACCATGAAGAAACACATCGACCGGGTATTCACAGGCTCTGGGAAATACCAAGGCGACTTAGCAGGAAGGGCCGATATGGAGGCTGATGCGGAGTCTGTTCCTACGGAACCGCCTCGACGTTCCACTGTAGGTGCTCCTCGTACAGAGCCCCCACGCTGTTTTTTGGTAGGGGAGAATTCTTCTCAAGGCCGATCTCGAGAAGAAGTCGGTGGATCCTCTCGTCCACCCTTAGCAGTTGTACCAGAGGGTCGTGGCAAAGGCGTTCTGGTCGAGGGTCAGCACTCCTCCAGGTCTCATCGTAGCAGGTTCGACAGTAGAGGTCGTCGTCCTCCAAGCATTGAAGAGGACATGCTCAGATGTCTCTGGAGGAGCCACTTGGTCAGGGAGGATCGTATCACAGTGCTGGGCATGGTGGTGACACTCAGCCTCACTCATATTAGGTGGAGGACGCTTTTGAGTTGAGCGCCACCAACCTGCCTTCGCATTCTCACTGCACTCCAGCATCAGTACGCTCTGCTCGTCGTGCTCGGGAGATAGTAGTGAGGGATCGTGACTCAGGTGTATCCGTGGCGTATCCCGGTGGACATGCCCTAGCGGATGACACTACTTCACGTCCTACACCCTACGATGCTTCTTTTTTTGGTTCTGGTTCTACTGGACAGCATGTTGCGGCTCCTGGGATTGGTCCGTCATGGCCCATGGGTTCACAAGAGTGGTCTGCGCCTCAATACTCTTGGGTGGGAGGATCTGCTTCTTCTGGTTGGCCAACCCCCGGTTATGGAACCGACCCTGTATGGCCTACTCCATCTGTTGAGTGGTAGGTTCCTGATCATTCATGGTTAGCCGCTTCACAGGAGCATTCTATATCTTCACCGTCGAGTGTACATCCTTCGGGAGTGCCCTTGTCTGATCCATTGCCTCCTGCGCAGACTGCCCCTGGTCCGGATTACTATTCCAGGGACACTTATTTTAGCACAGCTGGTACCTCCAATGCTGGGACTGGAAACAATCTGATTGAGGATAGCGGTGATTCGGGCTCCCTGTGGTGACCACACTGATGCCAAGCAAGACTCCATGCACTTTAATGTATGCAAGACTGATTTTGTACTATTATTTTTATTTTAATGTAAGACTCTTTATGAATATTATGTTATTTTTTAATGCAAGACTCGGTAAATGCACAACTTTCATGCTTTATTGATGTATGTTTGAATGATTTTCTACATAACGGGATTAACCCAACATTATTCCCGCTTCCCCAAAAAGAAAATAAAATAAAAGACAACACAAAACTTAAGTGTCGGAGTAAAACTCGAGCAAGAAATTTCAGAACCGAGCATCATTGGGCCAACAACAAAACCCAAAACATAAAAGATACATGAGCGGACCGATTTAATTCACGAAAACCATAGCCCAAACAAATGCGGGCGATAGGCGGGCTGCAGGTGAAAGGCGGGCCTAGATCGCCTAAAACCCCCGCGGGTTTTCTCTTCAAAAGGCATTGGGCCTGGTCATGCTTGTGGAGCTAGGAGAATTAAAACCTCCGCGGGTTTTAATTTTCTTTTTCCCCTTTTTTTTGCTAGTCGTTGATGATTGAGCTGAAATCATGGGATATGAAGGACAACGACTATATAAACGTTTGCTAATCGCTTTGCTCCATTTTGGTCATGGATGAAGATGTATAAATACCTCATCTTATGCATATGATCAATATCCATCATCTTCACCTAAAAGTCTTCATCAAATATTCTCCAAAATACACAAAAAATCCTCCACATTCTTATGGCTTTTGAGAAGAAACTTGCTACTTGGATGAGCACCTTATCCAAGGAAGAGAAGAAAGAGCTTGGGAGATACAAGCTGACGAGCTTGTTGAGCGTTCGACAAGTGAGGGTTAACTATGACTTTCTCCGAGCGGCGTAGACCTTTTGGGATCCAAAAATGCATGTTTTTCGCTTCACACTAAAGGAGTTATGCCCGCTTCCGGAGGAGTGGTCCTCAATCCTAGAGACAAATCATTTTCCCTTCCGGGGTCATCTCCAACATCAACTGACGTCCACAAACAATACAAAGAGCTGGTGTGTCTTCCATCCTGGGTCATCAGAAGTGCAATATTTGGCTAAAAGGTACACTTTCAAACCATAATTGAATATTTCCATTCTCCCGATACCTTGGAATACGGCCCAGTGATACGAGTGCGAGCGCTCGTATTATGTCTCCTTGGTGAATTTTTCTTCTATCACGGCGGTAAAAGAACCGGGTTGGTAAACTTGATTCAATTGTTGAAGATATGTCCCGGGGCTACAACCTAGTGCCACTAATGCTAGCGAAGACCATCATGGGCTTGGATGACTCGGATCCAGAACATGAATTTCGGGGAAGCCCCTTGCTACTTCAGGTGTTTCTTTCTTCTTCCTCTTTTGTTTTGTTTCTGTCTCTACTGACTGTAAAACCCTCGCGGGTTTTACACATTTTTTTTAGTTTGGGATAATTGGCATGCAATTCTGACCCTTGCTAATTTTACGGAAAGATCTGGTTGATGGAACACTTGGGCCTCAT
Organism: Portulaca oleracea; assembly: GCA_029582165.1. Classification (NCBI taxonomy): domain Eukaryota; kingdom Viridiplantae; phylum Streptophyta; class Magnoliopsida; order Caryophyllales; family Portulacaceae; genus Portulaca; species Portulaca oleracea. The sequence goes on along the minus strand of CM055875.1, from coordinate 27,533,423 downwards.
TGAAGAGCCTCGAACTTCTTCGGCATTGGCGAACTATTATCAAAGGAAGAGAAAGTACACCGGTCTCCACTCAGTAACGGAATGGATCGCATTCCTATAGGAACCTCGCAACATCACCGGGTGGATCGAACGGTGGCTCATTTCCGAGCATGTGACCCATGATTCACATAACGCCTATATATGCCTTGCCGGTTTGACGCACATGACCTTTTATTTTCCGGAGCGAGTAAGGCGGCAAATGGGCCGCAAACAAAACATCCCCGAGCTTTTATGTGAAGCACCAGACCCATTGAAACTTCGTAGCTCGGTGATAGAGTCATGGCTAAAATATCGGGAAAGAAGACCAACTCTTAGGGCTCCACCAAAGGCGAACACATCCCAAGTTGCTAACGCCGGCTATCACGAATGGTTAATTGAGGCTGTTGAATTTCGCCGTACCAGAGAGGCGAGAAGAAGTCAGACATCCGTGAAGACAAGATTAGGTCCTCACACATCGGTAAAGGACCGCCTCGGTGAGAGTCTCGGTGAAAGACAAACTTAGTCCGAGGGTTGAGATACAAAATCGAGCAGGTGAGTCTATAAGCCCAAAGACAAAGAGAGAGGCTTCAATGGACCTAGAGACATGGAGATTGACCATATATGAGACCACTGGGGAAGCAGAAAAAAAAATGAAGCAAGATTAGAAGATGGACGGAATGAAGGAACTGAAACTGCTTTGCCAGAATAATCTTTTATTTAATTATGCCTTTTGAATTTTCTTATTTACAAGCAGTGTATTTGCATTTATTAATAAAAGAAGAAATGTTATTCACAATTTATTATGTTCTTGCAAATTTTCTTATATACATGAGTATTTATCGAATATACACCAAGTGTCTGAAAATTGGTTTTCCAGTTGCTTGGTCATATTAAACATAATATCGCTTGAGCTGATCCAAATTCGTAAGTTGAATTACATCTTCTCCATCCATAGTAGTAAGCCGAGCTGCAACTCCTGGCAAAATGTCCTTAATCATATAAGGACTCTTGCAATTAGGTGAAAATTTTCCCTTTGGGTCTTGTATAGGTGCCCTCATCTCCTTAAGCACCAAATCACCCACATGAAGTGAGCGACTTTTCACCTTCTTATTAAAAGCCCGGGTGACCCTACTTTGGTACACTTGAACATTATGCAATGCCCTTAATCGCCTTTCATCCATCAACATTACTCGAACCTTGCCCTAGCCCATTCTGCTTCTGGCAATTGACTTTCCGCTACTATTCGTAGCGAGGGAATTGCTAACTTAATTGGCAGGACTGCTTCCATCCCATACACCAAGGAGTATGGCCGGTGTTGCTCCTGTAGCAGTTCGTATCAAGGTTCGGTTTCCCCACAAGGCAAATGCCAACTTATCAGGCTAATCTTTGTAAGTGACGACCATTTTCTTAATGATTCCAGCCACTGTTTTTTTAGTCGCTTCTACAGCTTCATTGGCCTGCGGCCGATAAGGTGAAGACCGGTGATGCTGAATATGGTAGTTGGCGAGCAAAGTCTCCACTTCCTTCCAAAAATGGCTTCCATTGTCAATGATGATCTCATGAGGCACTCCATATCGACATATGATGTTTTGGAGGATGAATTTGGCCACTTGCTTGGATGTGAGTTTGGCGTAAGAGGTTGCCTCTACCCATTTAGTGAAGTAATCGATGGCGACCAAGATGTATTCATGCCCTCCTGTTCTTGTCAGGTGTATCTTTCCAATGATGTCGATACCCCATACCGAGAACGGCCATGGAGATGTTAAAGTAGTTAGATATGATGGGGGTTGATGCTTTAGGTTGGCATACTCTAGGCATTTGTGACACCTTCGAATGAACTCTAAGCACTCTGCCTCCATAGTGGACCAGTAATAACCAGCCCTTTGAATCTTCTTCACCAGCATGCGTCCATTCATGTGAGGTCCACACTCTCCGCCATGTATAGTAGCCATGACCTCCTTTGCTCTCTTAGCATCGATACATGATAAATTAATTCCCGTAGGTGATTTCTTGTAAAGGCAATCTTGAATCAAGCAGTATTGTGCTGCTAGAGACCTGATCGCTCGCTGTCCTCGAGCATCCAACTCAGCTCGATATTCGCCTTTCCGAAGAAAATTGTATATGTCATGGAACCATTCCTCGGTTTCTTCTTCTTGTGTCTCCATATTGCAAACATATGCTGGTTCAGACTGTCGCTCTACTATTACTGATAGCTGGAGCGTACCTGATGGAATCGATATCATTGAAGACAATTTGGCCAGAGCATCGGCCAGTTCATCGTGATCCCTAGAAAGATACTGGAAACTAATTTGATCAAATTGGGCAGCAAGTCCCAAAAGCTTCTGTTAGTATGCCGTAAGGCATTCATTCTGAACCTTCCATGTATTCTTAGCCTGATTAATGATGAGACTAGAATCTCGAAAGAGCTTTATATGGTGTATACCTGAAGCCAAGGCAGCTTGCAAGCCTTTGATGCATGCTTCAAATTCTGCAGCGTTGTTAGTAGCATCAAAATCAAACTTTACAGACACATGGACGTGTACCCCTTCTGGAGATATTAACAGGACCCCTACTCCACAACCCATATGGTTAGAAGCTCCGTCAAAATACATTTCCCATGTAATATCATCAGTGAAAAATACATCTTAGTCTAGGAATTCCAAGTGAGTGCTTGGAGGTTCCTACGATGGTGAGGCAGCCACAAAATCTGAAATAACCCGCCCTTTGATGGATTTCTAAGGCAAGTACTGGAGATTGAATTCTGAGATCATGACCACCAATCGGGTGATGCGGTTGTTGATGGTAGGTTGCTCCATAATGAATTTGATGGGATTATTCTCACCTATGACATACACTGTATGTGAGAGCATGTAATACCTTAACTTCTTGGTGGCCCATACTAATGCAAGAGCCATTTTATCTATGTCGGCGTATCGATTTTCATAATCGAGTAACCTCTTGCTCAAGTAGTAGATGACGCTCTCTTGACCTTTTACCTTTTGAGCTAGCGTAGCCCCCATTGCAGAGCTAGTCACGGTAAGGTAAAGGAGTTGAGGCTCATCTGGTACTGGCAGCATGAGGACTGGCGGATGTTGTAGGTACTCCTTGATTTTATCAAAGGCCGCTTGACATTGATCGTCCCATTCTATTTTGCTTCATTTCTTTAGTTTCCAGAACAAAGGTTCACAAGTCATGGTGAGCTTTGAGATGAACCTGCTGATCTATTGAACTCGCCCTAGGAAACCCCTTATCTCTTTTTCCGTCTTGGGCGGTTGCAATTCTTGGATAGCCTTTATCTTTGAGGGGTCAACTTCAATGCCTCGTTGGCTGACCACATAGCCTAGCAACTTCCCAGAGGTGACACCAAAGGTGCACTTTGTTGGATTAAGTCGCATTTTGTATTTGCGAATTCGTAAGAAGAACTTGCGGAGATTGGGTATATGCCCTTCCCTTGTTTTAGACTTGACAATCATGTCATCTACATAAACCTCTACTTCCTTGTGCATCATGTCATGAAATAAGGTATTGGCAGACCTTTGATATGTCGCTCCGTCATTTTTGAGACCGAAAGGCATGACCACATAATAGTATGTACCCCATGGTGTAGTGAATGAGGTTTTTTCCATGTCTTCTTCTGCCATTTTGATTTTATTGTAACCGGCATATCCATCCATAAAGGACAGAAGCTCATGTCCGCAAGTGTTATCCACTAATACGTCAATGTGAGGTAAAGGGAAACTATCCTTGGGACTCGCCTTGTTGAGATCTCGAAAGTCTACGCACAAGCGCACTTTCCCATCTTTCTTGGGTACTGCCACGATGTTAGCAATCCATTCAGGATATTGGACTGCTTCGATGAACTTAGCATTAAGCTGCTTGATCACTTCTTCTTCAATTTTCTTAGCCCATTCAGGCTTGATCCTCCTAGCCTTTTGTCGAACTGGTTTTGCATTAGGGGAGCAACGGTATGGTGTGCTCTGCGATCTCTCTGCCAATCCCCGTCCTGTCCTCGTAGGACCATGCAAATACATCCACAAACTCCTTGAGAGGCTCTATAAATGCTACCCGTTCTTTTGTTGTGAGCGAACTTCCTAACTTCAACTCCCGAGGTTGCTCTTCTGTGCCCACATTTATGGTAATGGTGTATTCCAACACCGTCATTTTATGCTCATGGTCATTAGAAAATTCTTTTAAGGGTTCATTAAATTCCAGATTATTAAAGGTTTATCTTATTGAATGCAGAAACTAGTACATCGCCAGCAGACTCAGGACCAGACTCACTTGACTCTAGACCCTTAAGACCTGACTCTATGCCCTTAAGAACAGACTCTCCTACAGATAAAACAAAGCTATTCTCCTCACCATCGACCCACGAGACCGCCTTAACTTCTTCTTCTTCAATGATCATGAGACTCGGGTCAAAGCTTGGGTTGGATAATGCAGCAATAACGGCGTCAGCTTCAGTCTTCTCTTAGTCGGCCTCTTGCCCTAACAGCATGCCAAATATGTTACTTCCGGCGAGGTGAGTCCATTCTAATGGTGGCTGTTTATCCTGAGCGAGAACGAAAACAATATCCATATTAATGGTGCAGTCATTGAAAACTTCTAACCCAGCAACTTGAACTCCTTTGTTCTTCAGGTAAAATGGTTCAGGAACCCAAAGTAAGGGAAGTCATCACCTTCCCCATCAAACTATCCATTCAAAGTGAGCGGATAGGGCTTCATTTTGAACAATGTAGGAGGATTGTCCATCTTCTTCTGCTTAGCTATAGCCATTTTTGCGAGTCCTTCTCCGTTGGCTTGTATCCTAAGCCAAACCTTCCCTTCTGCTTAAAGGTTTTGAACACTGGAGGAATTTTATTTTTCGGATTCTTCCCCAACGACATCCCATGGAAATGTCCTTGTCTTTTGAGTATAGCGTGTACCTTGGGATTTGAGTAAGGATCGAAGTCGAAATGAGCTTCATCTTGACTCATCATCGCCACAAGTTCAAAGTTGTGGAGTTCTTCATCCATGGAACTGTGCTCCACTTCAAGGGTCGCTTGTTTTGGAGTAAAAACAACATTGATGGGTTCTCCTGAGATTATGATCACTTGGCCTTGGACCAACATCTTTACCTTTTGGTGTAAGGTAGATGTTATGGCGTTGCATTCGTGAAGCCATGGTCTTCCTAGTAATAGATTGAAAGTGGCTGGGATTTCCAGCACTACGAACACCACATTCCGAGTAATATTGCCTGTAGTGATGGGCAATATTATGGATCCAACTGATCTCCGAGGTGAATTGTCGTAGGCCTTGAGTTGTAAACCATTTGTTGAACTCCCAATTTTTGTGTCGTTCTCCATGGGCACACATTTACAGCCGAGCCATTGTCAATTAGAACCAGCGGGATAGTCTTATTGGAGCATTTCACTGTAAGGTACAGTTCCTGGTTGTGTGATGCTCCTCATTGAGGTAGATCTTCGATTCCAAAGGTTATGACCTCTTGATGGGTGGCCATATCAGCAACTAAAGATTCAGGTGTCACCGTGGGAGATACTGTTAGTGCAGTGAGATCATCCAACATCCTTTTTCTATGCGCTTGTGATGCGCATATCAACTGCCAGATAGTAACTTTAGCTCTCGGCTTTTTGAGTTGCGATAGGAGAGGATCTTCAGGAGGGACGTGATTGTCATTGCCAATCGTTGGTGTAGGATTTGGAACAGCCACTGGGGTGGTGGTGTTCCTATTATTGTGGCGGGCGGATCGTGTGAGAAAAGCCACATCATCTGCTGTGGGTTCATCCGTCTCCATACATTCTGTCTCAGGGTTCTCATGCTCGTCATCCTCATCACAGTCCCAAATACCGTGGATAGACAAGTCTTCTTGGAAGCCAAATACTTCAGGGATAGGTTGACCCGTTTCGACAATTAAAGATGAAGGATCAAAGCTGAAATCTCCACAGAAGATAGCATTTGTATGCTCTGGCATTGGATTACTTTGATTATTAGGCTTCTTGGCAGCCTTTGGCATCGGTAGGGTCCCTGCCCTTATCATATCCTCTATCTTGTTCTTGAGAGTCCAGCATTTCTCAGTATCGTGCCCCCGGTAACGGTGGTAGTGACAAAACTAGTTAGCGTCCCAATTTCTCCCTTTGATTTGTGGTTCTTCCTTTGGTAAAGGCAAAACCAAGATGCCCTTCTTGATTAATCGGTCGAGACCTTAGAGTAAGGAACATCCAACGGCGTGTAGGTCTCATATTTCGATGCGTAAGGCACCTTCCGCTGGATAGAGTTAGTCTCCATAATCTTAGGAGGGTGGCTAGCCGCACTAGTGGCCCTCCTGTTGGAGCAAGACCCTTCCATCCAGGCGAAGTGGTCTTATCATTATGCATCGCCTCTAGTTGGACACAAATGTCCTTCAAGTAATCAAAGTCTTTAACGACATGATACCCCAAGTGCTTGGACATACTGCTCTTGAGTCCTTGCTTAAAGGTGGATAGTTGTAGACGGAGAGGGATTGTCTCACTGATGTGAGACAACTTGGTATGCCATCTTTCGAAGTAATCTACAAACGATTCGTCGTCCCGTTGCTTCATGGTGGTTAGATCATCCACCGTAGCTAGCTTCTTCTGGATGCGACTGTAATGGCTAATGAAAGCTTTGAATAACTCATTCCAGTAAGCCTTGATTTAGGGTGATAATAAATGATACCATACCTTCACTTCACCATCCAGGGTTGATGGGAAGACCGTGGAGTACAATCCCACATCGATTCGATTCAAGGGCGCCAATCTCATGAATTCCTAAATGTGGTGAACATGATTCTCAAAGGGTTTAAACCTGATGTTTGGAACATCAACTTTGTCAGCTATCTTCAGAATCGACTGAACAAGCAATGGCGCCTCCAGGTACTTGTCAGCAAAGGCTGGTACGGTGCTCATTACTTTGGTAAGGCTTTCTAACTTCTTCTCAAGGGCCTTAACAGCGGGGTCCCTTGTGGGTTTTGATACATCAGGAGTATTAACTTTTATCTTGGTTATCCCTATTCCTCCAGAATCTGATGATGTCTTAATGATCTGAGGTTCAGACTCATATCCATGCATCTCTTCATCATCTTCCTCAGTATTCAGCCCTAACTCGGTATTGATTTTGGTGATAGCCTGCAACATACCATCCATCACTTGTTGTTGTTCATTTAGTCTTTTCCCCATTTTCTGCTCGTTCTAAAGTGCTGGCGAACACAAGACCTTGCATTTTGGTGTAGAGCTCATCCAAATGTTTTGAGATATTGGCTTCGGTGCTTTGGACCGGGATCTCTTGGAATTGTTCTCCAGACATGACGCAATCACTAGTTGCAGATGGATCGTAGTGCGGGTTTGGAATCAAACAGTTCGCGGATCTCAAATGCAGGCTCGCAGTCGATCACCAATGATGTCTGCATAGAAATTCAAAGTTAGGACACTCGATAACATACTCCGATACATGCTATCTGATGCATGCATGCTCTAAGAGACTTATATGACCTTAACAGACTCGACACATATATGCTAACACAGAGGACTCACCCACTTTCTGGGAGTGCATGACCTAACTCTATATGAATCTACCAACGGAACATTATAAAGGGCCGAATAAAGTCAAACTTAGTGAAGAAATCATAAATTGAAAGGCACAAGTCAGTGTTTCTCATTTCGGATGGGCCCAATCCACAGGCCGACCGTTTTAAGGAGAATCCGTAACTTGGCCCAACAATTCAGACAACTCAAACTATATTGGCTATTATACGGACTAGAATAACGCCCAACAAAACCGACGACCCAATTTTTTTATTCTCCTTTTTTTTACTCAAGGAAAACAGATATTGTAAAGGACTGGATAAAGCCAACAATAAGCGAATTATAATTATTTTATGGGCTTAATTGACAAATCCAATATGGTTGGGCCTCACAACGGGCCGACCATAAATGTGATGGATTTATGAATTAAATCAATAAATTAATTTACTCAAGTCTAGTGACTATTATATAATCTAAAACGCTACCCATTAACTTTGTTGGACTTTTAATTAAAATTTTTGGACCTTTGTTAAGAGAATTTCGTAAAGGGTCATATAATATCATCAAAGGCGAGTCAATTTTTATTTATCAATTGAAATAGTCAACCTTCAAACATAAATGGGCCCTTCCACTTGGGCTAACCATAATGCCTTTGAGTTAGTTATACCAATTAACAAATAATTATTTTCTCAACCCAATGAGTTTTATATGGACTAGAACAAAACCTCCAACTAGCGTTGACTCTTTACAAAAAGAACAGGGGAAGGGGTACACATAGCGCATAGCAGACAACATGAAGGGTTATCCTAAACCAAGGTTCTATGTTCATGGATTACTATGGTTGGGTTACATGGCCTACCGCACGTTCTCACCCCGGTGCACCATACCCTTAGGTAAGATGTGTGAGGTATTGCTCAAAGAACTTCAAGGAAGTCCTTTGAGTGTAACATGGGGAGATGAGAGACCAAATGCTTGGCGATGTAGGGTGCATCACACAGGTAGTGGTCGCCTACTCTCGTGGAAAATTCCTAGGTATAATCTAAACCGTCGCCTTTGTGCTCTCGAGGATGCCTAAAAAGAATTATAAAATCGCGAAATAAATCAACTTCTCCCTTTTACAATTTCAAATTAATTTGATTTGTTCAAGTTTTACCCTTTTTTTAAGTTTAAGTCCCCAGTGGAGTCGCCAATCTGTAGGACTCCGGGAAAAGGTGCACCCTTTTCCACGTGATGCGCTACTTAGGTGATCGCGAGCTAACTAAGGTTGCTTAATCCTTAAATAAGGATATTTTTACTTTCGAAATTCATTTTTGGGGTGATGAAACTTTATTTATTTGTAATTCTGTTTTTTATTATTTAACCACTCGAAATTACACCGAAATACTTTTAAAAATAATTCAATATCGACCAAACACCCGATCCAGGCCCAACAGAAGACAAACATGCCGCCAAAGAGTGTTAAAACCCGCGGGGGTTTTAACAGTCCATGGACTGGGCTGTGCACTTCCATGGGCTAGAGAAGATGGGTTGAAATTGATAAAACCCGTGGGGGGTTTGTTTTTTATCAAATTTTGATCCATTTTCTCTCGGTTTAATCCTTGGATTAGTGTGTGGAAAATAGTAGACCACTTTTTTAATTATTTTGGTGTAAATCTGTGTGTTTAAAATAATTAAACGGGTTATAAAAGAAGTAAGAGTCGCCAGCCGATTTAAGGAAACCTACAAACGGTAAAAAGAAAAGAGTGACTCCGGTCTACAAAACTCGATTCTAAGCCCGGGGGTAAGGTTACGAATTCGAGAATTATAAGAATTCTCGAATTCGCCTCTTAGAAAACAGACTCTACTAAAATCGACATTAAAATAAAAAAGAGTGGGGAGAAGTTTAATTAATTTCACGAAATTATATTCTCATCATGCAATATGAAATGGGATTTTTAGTTTACAAAGTATGTACAAGTAAATGAATTAATGTACAAATTACATGATTAAACAACGATAATAATGAAAGCGAACCTCTTTTGAATTTGGAAGCCCAAATGCGCCGGTCGAATTTCTTGACTTCGCCTTGACTTAGTGGATGGAATGATGAGTGTGAGGATGATGGGGGGATAATATGGAAGTGGTAACTTTATGAGAGTATTAGAGATAGGATTTTGAGAGAGTTTTGGTATGGAATTTGAGTAGAGTAAGGATAATGTGGTGAGAGTTTTAGTATAATGGTTGTAGTTTTATGAGAGTAGTTAATGATGTGAGAGTGAAAAGGTGGGGGTATTTATAGGTGAAAGGGTAGTGATTTGGAGGGAAATGGAAGGAACATACCCCTAAGATCATGCCTCCAATCCCATGCTAAATCAACCCCATGCAGGTTTTAAATGTCAAGGCAGAAGGGTCAAAGCACATGGGCTAAAATCAGGAGAGAGTGATCAAGATTTTGACGCCAGCATTTGAAGAAGAAAACCCTCGCAGGTTTTAAATATATAACAAGGATTGGTGACGTGGACTGATCAAAATGACGCGCTGCATGCCAGAAGAAAACCCCCGCGGGTTTTAATTTGCCTGGGCCGGAGGCGCGCCTTGGGCCTGTCCTGGTTTTGAGCTGCCTTCTGAGATTATAACCCTCGCGGGTTATATTGTGAATATGCGGCCCGTTTTATTCTGCTGTGCTTATTTCGTCAACTGCATGGGCCCAATGACCCATTTTGTTGTCCAGCCCAACTGACTTGAATTTTGATGGGTCGAGATTGTGTCGGTGCAAATCCCGGTATCTACATCAACCTATAGATATCGTCGAAGATTTAGTAGATTCTCCATCTAAGTCAATAATATGTTGTCACCACGGTTGGAAAAAATGGTGGAGACGATAAAGTACGCCATGAATAAGAAACGACGTTGGTCTAAGGGCATATTGGTGAAATTGTTTCCACGAAATAGGGTTTCAAAATGGGAATACGTCAGCCTTGCTAAACCTTGCCTAGGCCGAAGATGCGTCAACAGTGGACCCAGCATGGCCATGATTCCTGGAGGAGGGTCCTTGAGGAAATTCTCATTTTGATCACTCCAACAAAGATCAGTGATCATAACAAAGTCGGTAGGGGTCACCTTCATCTCACCCTAAGACACAATGATTTTGTAGTTCTAAGCCACTAAACACGACCAAAAAGAGGAAAAGTCAGCAGCTGCTAGAGTGTCACGTGCAAAGTCTCCCATAGACTCGACAACCTTTAGGAGCATTTTCAGATTCCCACAGGTCTTTAGGGAATCCTCCTAAAACATCAAGTGAAAAGGGCTAAGAACTACGAAGCATAATCTCGGTTCGCAACTCACAACAAGGCCAGCACTCTACTAACGTGTCAAAACATGGGAGACTACAAAACAATGCTCCATGACATTCCATTTTGGGCGATTCAAGCAAATAAGGCAAAAGGCCCACACTCACAAAAATAAAGGAAGGTCGTTGGGTCTTCTGATTTTCTTCGGCCTGCCAAGCTGCTTCGTGCAGCTATTTGGACCAGTATAATAAAAAGGAAGGTCGTTGGGCTTTCCCATTTTCTTCGGCCCGCCAAGCTACTTCGCGCAGCTATTTGGCCCAATACTGAAAAAACGAAGGCCACTGAGCGTTCCTAAAAACGCAAGCCATTTTTTGTTTAGGCCGAAAACCAAGCCCATTGAGCATAATTTTGGGCATTTTTTTTCGACTTCGGGCAAAATAAAAGAGGCGCATGCAAGTATTCAAATGACTAAAGGCTACCAAGCATGAAATATAAAATTAGCTAAAATCGACAAGATAGGATGAAATTAAACATTTTTGTTTGCTCATTCTACGTAGAAATAAAATGAGGACAAGGAAAGGTGCGTTGGTTACCTTGATGTGTGATCGGTGATACCAAATGTGATTCCAATTGTGAAGAGTCAAATCAGCAGCAGTAGCCTCGACTCCGGGAATAAAGCTTCACCGAGAAACAACTTCATGAGCCCATCCCGCTGAATGGGGAAGAGGGGGATTCCTTTGACTTCGTGGCTGCATCCTTCTCGAATAAAAGAAAAGACCAATAACTTTCAAGAGGAGAATTTAAAGAGCAATTTGAGAGCTTCAAGAGGAAGGAATGAAGAGATGTGAATGAATGAATGCAATGAGCTATGCAATTATAGAAAAGGCAAATGAATATGGACCGTCCATTTCAAGGACCCGCCTCAAGATGCTAAACGCATCTCATTCAACAAGAAAACAAAAAAAAAAGAAAAAATAATAAAAGGAAGGCTCGGCGGCCTTCCTCCGCCCATAACAAATCCAAGTCTGCAAAATGAGATTGCGGGCTAGGCCCAATAATAGAAAAGCTCAGCGGCCTTTCCCGCTGCAATTGGGTCATCTTCATCTCGAACCAGCCTAAGGTAAGGTTTGCCCAATGTTGTCTTAAAACTAATACAATATTTTTCATTATTGTTTTGTAGGATACCCTCCGGTTGCCGTAAAAAGAGCACCGACCTTGCTTATCATCATTTAGCTGCCACTAAAAGGTTGCTAACTTCAGGTTAGCGCCAAAAGGGACTGCCATCATCCAGCTGCCGCTAAAAGGTTGCTGACTTCAGGTTGCCGCTAAAAGGGACCGCCATCATCTAGGTCGACGTTAATAGGGACCATCGTCATTCAGCTGCCGCTAAAATGTTGCTATCTTCGGGTTGCCACTAAAAGGGACCGCCATCATCTAGCTGTCGCTAAAAAGTTGGTTACTTCAGGTTGCCTCTAAAAGGGATTGCCATCATCTAGGTCATCGTTAAAAGGGACCATCATCATCTAGCTGTCACTAAAAGGTTGCTGAGTTCAGGTTGCCGCTAAAAGGGACCGACATCATCTAGCTGTCGCTAAAAGGTTGCTGACTTCAGGTTGCCACTAAAAGGGACCGCCATCATCCAAGTTGCCGTTAAAAGGGACCATCACCATTCTGCTGTCGCTAAAAAGTTGCTAATTCCATGCTGCCGCTAGAAGGAATCGCCGTCATCCAGCTGCCGCTAAAAGGCTGCTAACTTGATCACCGGTGTCATACAGCTACCGCTAAAAGGTAGCTAGCACCAAGCTGCCGCTAAAAGGTCGCCGACATTTCCAGGATGCCATTAAAAGAGCACCAACATCACTCATCTCAGGCTACTTTGACCTTCGTCCTATTCGGACTCAATTAAAGTTGGGGCTCTCTGTAGACACCGAATTTTTTACCGATAAAATTAACTCAGTAAAATTGGGCCTAAATAGTAGGGCTTTGGTCAAAGAAAATTAGAAGGCCACTTGGCCTTGCCGATTTTTCAAAGCAATTCCAGCAGCACGCCCAGCCCGCAGAAAATAGAAAGGCTCGGCCGCCTTCCTCGCTTTCCCTGGGTCTCCAGTCAGGCCGAAAAGGCGCGCCCCAGCCTCTGGAAAATAGGAAGGCTCGGCGGCCGTCCTCAATTCCATGGACCGGAATTGGATTGCCAGCGTGGTAATCCGTGTCTAACAAATCAAAGGCTCAGTGGCCTTCCTTTTGATCATAGTATTTTGCCGCCAATTTTTTCCCTCCATTCTATTACGATCCCATGATTTCCCTCCATTCTATTACAATCCCATGATCATTTCTTGTGTATTGTGACCCATGATTTGAGCATGGCTGAGAGGCCTTCTTATTTGTCTAAAGGGAATGATCTTTGGATCATGTCCCTCTCCTTCCATCTCCATCCATCCACCCTCCAACCATAAATACCCACTCTCATCTACACATATTCCATCAACAATTCTCACCAACAATCATCATCGATACTCCTAAACTCTCTATACTACACCTCTCTATTCTATCATCATCCATTCTCCATATTCTTTCCATCTATACTCTCATCAACCGTCATAACAGTTCTCTCCATTCTCTAATCCCTCATAATCCATCTTCACCGAATACTATCATCATTACTATATTATCATCATACCGATCATCCTCAAGCTTTCATTTCATCTCGAAGCATTCATTCTGAAGGATCCATTTTGGAAGGCGTAACGTGAGGTTTGTACTTTTTATATTTCATTATGTAATTCATTTCTACGTGTTTATTTCATTTGTACATTCGTTTGTAAAAACCTCATTCTTTAATTTTGCATGTCCGGAATATTAATATCGTGATATTCATTAAAAGTTCTCTCCCCGCTCAATGTCATTTCAAGTTTGATTTTAATAGAGTATGTTTTCTAATAGATGAATTTGAGAATTATTTTAATTCTCGAATTCGTAACCTTGCCCTCGGACTTAGAATTTGGGTTCGTGGACCGGAGTCATTTTAATGTTATTTATGGTTTGTCAATTTCCTTAAATCTGTTGGCGACTCTTTCTTTTTTATATAATCTCTTTTTATTATCTAACATGTATGTTAATTATGTCAAAAGAATTTATAAAAAATAATTTACATATGCCCATATTCCGATCCGGAGCCTACTCAATGGAAAATGTCATAGAAATTATCAAATGTCACATGACCTTTGAATTTCCTAAGTATTTTCTGTTTGGCCATGGCCCGGATTTGAATCAGATTTTATGTAAGGTTATTTATAAATTAATTTGATGTAATTTCAAGCATGTGAATAATAAAAATTGATTATTAAATAAATAAAAGTCACCCCTCGAAAATGACTTTCATAAAATCAAAATATCCTTATTTAAGGATTAAACAACCTTAGTCGGCTCCCAATCACCTAAGTAGCGCATCCGAAACCGATTCCCCGAACAGGAATATTTCAGGTCGTACACATGTAAATATTACTTTAATTTGAACTATAAATACGAGTAAAAAAAAAGGATATTGGATGACAATATACTGACCTTTCGGGTATTGGATTGTAATATACCAACCATTTATTATTGGACAACAATATCTCTGACCTTTATACTTAGGTGAGGTTATTATACCAACAATGACTAAGGTGGTGGTGACAGGTTAATTGGTCTCGATTCTGACATGACAGGCGTAGGAAAAATAATCGGTCATCGCCCAATAACCCCGTTAACTCCTCCATTTTTCTCACTAACCCACGTTATAAAAAAATTAGCTCTAACACAGTGATTAACGGGGTGGTAAACCGATGTTCATACTGACGTGAAACACAACCAACCAATGTCTTGTAATGTGGGTTAGTGAGAAAAACTAAGGGGTTAATGAGGTTATTGGCTTGGGATAGTTTTTTTTCCCTTCGCCAACCATGTTAGCGCGCATAGAGACCGGTTCACCACCCCTTTAGTTAATGTTGGTATAATAATGTCAGCCAGGTATAAAGGTCATGGATATTATCATCCAATAGTAAAGGTTGGTATATTACAATCCAACACCCCCAAAGGTTGGTATATTATCATCCAAAAACCCAAAAAAATATAGGTGTTATTTGAGAAAAGCAAGCAATAATAGAAACGAATAGAAGTAATAAATCCAGAATAATTGCAATTAGAACGAGAAAGGCTATAGAAACATTACATCATATGATTCATCTCTTACCCACTTTTGTCTCTTTCACAACAAACTCATACTTATATGTTTTTCATTACATCCCTGCTATTAATTTGATAAGAAATTTTCTTGCCTTAATAAGTCATGAAATTGGGAACAATCATGGCTTGTGGAGCAGGAGTAGAAAAGGAGGAAACATCACTAAAAGAAGAGGAAGCAACACCAAACGTAAGTTGGACATCAATATGTAGGAGACCATATTACATCCTGTTCATAGCTTTAGTGGTGGCTGATGATAAGCTCTCCCTATAAATTCAAGTATCAACCATGGGGATGTGATATATGCAAGGTCCTAAGATCAGATTATTGACCTCACAGTGCACCACATTAACACACAAACACACAATCCTGACCTCACAATAGAGATTCAAGCACAAACACACCAAAACAGAACCTCACGACAAGAAATCAATTACAACCTCCTTAAATCATAGCACAAACACTAATGAACGATTGGATGAAATGGATGATGATAATATGATGATCGGATGGACAAACTTACAATCGAACAGTAACCGAAGATAGTCTTGAGGCTCGAGCTGATACAGGCACACCACAGCTAGAACTTCAAGGGCAATGGACTGGATGACCTCAATGGATACAGGCACACCACCATCGAGATTATCAAGCTCTACACCCACCACAAGGATTGCGAAATCCTTGCTACTGTAGTAGAATTAACCAGAGATGAGAGTTTAACGTCACTCACAAACAAGAGGCTCAATCAAGGCACTCAAAATGCTATTAATTTCACTGATAGATGATCCTCACAAGCTGCCGATTACAAGCTATATAAACCTAGGGTTGAGCTAGATGATTAAGGGTTTCCCAATGCTCAAGAAACTCCCTAATTACGCATTAAGCTACTTAACTAACTTAGTAAGCTAATTAAGCCTCATTACAAACTTGATAACATCAAAATAAAATGAAATAAAGTCTAACAAACGCGTTTTCTTTATTACAAACGGTTATAACACCTCACAAGCTGGAAATGGCCTCAACAGCTTGAAAGTGAGTCTTCGTGGAGGACCTCAATGCATGATCACCTCACAGAACTGGAATATCCTCAACAGTTCCAGAAGTGGTGTCTTCATAGAGGACCTTAGAACTGGAAAACATCTTCACTGAGCTGGAAAGTCCTCAACAGCTCTAGAGTGAAGTCTTCAAAGCATTGGTGAGGACCTCAATTCAAAGATATGGAATTGAGAAATAGCCTCACTGGTTGGCTGCTGTTGTTGGTGATGATGTTGTTGTTGTTGGATGACCTCATGACTTGTTGGGCCATCATAAAGCACTCTTGGATGTCAGTGTTTGATGTGGTTGATGATGGCCTCAATGCTGATGTTGGTGAGGTCGTTGCTTCTCCTGATGCTGGTTCTGATGGAGGACCTCCCTCATCCTCCCCAGGTTGAGGAAAGTTTTTCCTCAAACTTGGAAGGTCTTCATGCTCTGGAAAGTAAGGCCTCAAATCTGCAACGTTGAATGTAGCACTGCCTCCATCGTCTTCAGAAAGGTCTAACTTGTAAGCATTGTCTCCAACCCTCTCTAGCACTTCAAAAGGTCCATCTGCACTTGGGGTCAACTTTCCCTTCTTCTTGCTTAGAAATCTATCCTTCCTTAGATGAATCCACACTAGATCTCCTGGATTGAAAACCATCTTCCTCCTATGCTTGTTGGCTGATGTAGAAACTTGCTCAGAATACTTGATGATCTTTTTCCTGACTTGCTGACGAAGCTTCTTGATGTCCTCTGCATGTTTACCTGCTTCATAACTAAACCTCACAGAATTTGTTAGTGGAGATAAATCCAATAGAGTTATAGGATTTCTACCATAGACAACCTGGAATGGTGAAAGGCCAGTTGCCTTGGATGGTGCTCTATTGAAAGCAAATTCAGCATGAAACAAGAGGTTGTCCCATCCTGTTTTATTTGTGGATATCAGTGACCTCAATAGTGTTCCAAGTGTCCTGTTTGTGACCTCTGTTTGCCCATCAGTTTGGGGGTGACAAGTTGTGCTATACTTCAATAGGGTGCCCAACTTCTTCTAAAGAGTAACCCAAAAATGACTTAGGAACTTGACATCCCTATCAGACACCATACTCTTGGGAACACCATGGAGTCTCACAACCTCCTGGAAATACAATTCAGCTATCTTCACAGCATCAAAAGTTGTATGGCATGCAATAAAGTGAGCCATTTTACTAAATCTGTCCACAACTACCATGATTGAATCTTTCCCTCTTTGAGTTCTTGGTAGACCAACAATGAAGTCTAGGCTGATGTCCTCCCAAGGACTGTTTGGAACTGGCAAAGGTGTGTAAAACCCTTGAGGTAAGCCATGACTCTTTGCAATCTGACATGTAGCACACCTCCTGACCCAATGCTCAACATCCTTCCTCATTTTAGGCCAACAGTAATCTTCCTTCAACATAAGAAGGGTCTTCTCAATGCCAAAATGACCTGCCAAGTAACCTCCATAAACTTCAGAGATCAACAACTCTCTAGAATTGCTCCTTGGAATACATAACCTTGCTCCTTTGAAAAGAAATCCTTGGTCTATGTGATATAGACTTTGAGGATGTCCCTGACATTTCTGGTACAACTCTCCAAAATCTTCATCATTCTCATACAAAGCTTTCAACTGTTCAAAACCAAGCACTCTCGCATCCAAAACTTGCAACAACAAATACCTCCTGGACAAAGCATCAGCTCCTTTGTTAAGTTTCCTAGATTTATGATGGATCACAAAATGAAATTGCTGCTTGAACTCCACCCAAGTAGCATACCTAGTATTGAGTTTATGCTGCCCCTGGATGAATTTGAGGGCCTCATGATCACTGTGCAGAATAAATTCAGCTCCAATAAGATAATGCCTCCAATGTTGCAAAGCTCTGATGATAGCATAAAACTCCTTATCATATGTACTGTATTTCCTCTTGGCCTCATTGAGTTTCTCACTGAAATAAGCTACTGGTTTTCCTTCTTGAGTCAACACTACTCCAATGCCCACACCCGAGGCATCACACTCCACTTCAAAGACTTTGGCAAAACAAGGTAATGCCAACACTGATGCTGAGGTTAGCTTTCTCTTGACCTCCTCAAAAGCTTTCTGTGCAGCTGGTGTCCAAGTAAAGCTCTTCCCCTTTGCTAACTCAGTCATAGGAGCTAGAATAGTGCTGAAGTTCCTCACAAATCTCCGGTAGAAAGATACCAATCCATGGAAACTCCTTATCTGCTGGATTGATATAGGAACCGGCCACTCTCTTATGGCTTTGACCTTCTCCTCATCTACTTGAATTCCTGCTGATGTCACAATATAACCAAGGAATATAATATGGCTGGTGAAGAATTGACACTTCTTCAGGTTTCCATACAGTTGCTCCCTACTCAGAATCTCCATAACACTCCTCAAGTGATTCACATGATCCTCCTCAGACTCACTATAAATGACTATATCATCAAAATACACAACAACACACTTCTCAATCAAAGGCTTCAGAACATGATTCATGAGTCTCATAAATGTTGAAGGTGCATTTGTCAAACCAAAAGGCATGACTAACAACTCATACAGACGTCCCTTATTCTTAAAGGCTATCTTCCAGTCATCTCTCATAAATTCTGATCTGATAATATCCACTCCTCAAATCAATCTTTGAAAACACAGTTGAGCCATGGAGCTCATCAAGCATATCCTCAAGTGTAGACACCAAAAATAGTACTCAACAAGCACCTCGAGGGTTTCAGGCTTATTATAGTCCTCGTAGACTTTGGGCTATATTGGCATCTCATGGATCGAAATGAATCAAGCCAAAGATGCTCCCTCGCGGATCTAGTACTCAGGGTCCACTCGGATCCAGTACTCGAGATCCTCGTGGATCCATTTTTCTCGGTCAACGTCAACTCCAGGTCAAAGTCAACTCTCGGTCAAAGTCAATTCCTAGTAAGGGTCAACACAAAAGTCTACGCAGATTTTTAGCTGGCCCAAGAAGAAAATCCTCTCGGATTTCAATCTGGCCCAAGTCAGAAGTCCACGCAGATTTCTAGCTGGCCCAAGTCAAAAAGTCCCTATAAATTTCAAACAGGCCTAACGCAAAAATCCGCGCGAATTTTGAATTGGCACGACACACAAAACCGCGCAAATTTCGTCAAACCAGAGGTTGAGTAGCAGCTACCAACTGCCGGTCAATCGGTAACCGCGAGTCAAAAACTGTCCAAAATCACTTCGAGAATCCGCGCGGATTTCAGCCGGTCCGAAGCAGGAAACCACGCAGATTTCATTAAACTGGAGGTTGTGCTGGCAAGCGCCGGTCCATTGGTAACCGCAAGTCAAAAACCGCCAAAACCCACGCGGATTTGATGTGAAGTGGGAGGTTTTTGGAAATTGAAAGCAAACCGTCACGAGATGACTATAAAAGAGATGTTCGAGATCATTTTCGGGGGGATTTTCTGGTCTATAAGTTTACACTCACACCTCACACTCAAAGAAAAAAAGTCATTTTGGGAGACAGAGATCTCCGCAGATTTGGTGATTCCTAAGGTCTCAGTTCCTACGGGATTCGCCACTCTCGGGTTCGATTGAAGTTGAAAACCACGCGGATTTGTTAGTTTCCAAGGTTTGGGGTCCCCGCGATTTGTTGATTTCTGGGTTGAAAACGTCATTTTCTAGGTTGAAATCCACGCGGATTAGTTGGTTTCTAAGGTTTCGAGTCCATCCACGTCTCGGGTCAATCCGTGTCTCGGGTCCGCGCGGATTTCGTGCATTTCGGCTATGGGTTGGGTCCAGTCGAGGATTCGGTAATTAATCCTATGTTTTTTTATTATTCAGATGTAATAATGTAGGTAATAGTTCCCCGTCCGCTGTAATTACTTTTTTTTTAGGTACTCGTTTGTTTTTTTTAATGTTTATGCATGTCCTAGTTTTCTAAATCTTGTGACAACTTTCTTTCTTTTGTTTTTTTTTCTCTTTACTTAAAAACCCGATGTAGTAAAGGCCGCTTCGGCGGGCGGTATAGGGGCATCCCCCTTATACTCGTACCTTTACCCCCGGACCGGTCTCCAGTTCGCGGATCGTGGAGTTTTCATTTTGGTTTTGTCAATTTTTAACAAAATTGACCGGCGACTCCATTTTTTTATGTTATTTCATGCATGTTATGGAATTTGATTTTACTTAAATTTCTTTCTCAACCTTCTTTTCGGAGTAAACATTTGATCGCGCGCTTGGCTCGGTGTGCTCGCCCGTAAATCCACGCGGATTGCTCATTGGCTCACTTGAGACACTCCGTGAGTCACCCGGTAGGCCCCCTTAAGTCGGGCAGTGGTCTAACCAAGCCACACTGCCATGCGGATCTTGTAGCAGTGGACTTGATTTAGTCCTTGTTCAGACATATCATGGGCAGTCCATTGCCTTGAGTTAATGCCCGAGTTATATTGGACCAGAAATCCACGCGGATTTCTGCCTGGGAAGCTTGGGCCGACTTTGGGCTGGGTCGTCTTGTTGAAATCACCAAAAAAGAAAAGATGTGTTTGGATTTAAATTTAGTAAAATTAAAATTTCTTAACAACATGAAATAATAAAAATTAACAAAATAATATTCGTGCATAACCCTAGGAAACATAAGCAATCGACTCGACACTCCGTGGGGGACCGTGCCCTCCAGGCCGCGGACCCTACATTGGCGACTCCACTGGGGACTTATTTAGAAAGTGGGTAAGACTTGAAAAGTCGGGTTTTATTTATTTTTTTTTAAAAAAAAGGTTGTCACATTTTTTTTAGGCATTTTGCATTTCGGGCCTTCCCCTTTGTTGGGCAAACAAGGCACCGTATAGGACCATCCCCATTTTTTTATTATATCGGGAAAATAAAAGCATTCAACTTGGTGGGTCCATTTAGACCTTCACTAAGCAGGTGGTTGTTTTCCCACTCTTGCACCACTCCTTAGTCCCTTCGACAAAGGGAGCAACCCGAGTGTGCTAGTCTTACCATGCACCCCATAGAAGATGAAGCATTCGGGACACGAGCTAGAGATTAGGTTACCAACCCCTTGACCTTTAACATAGACCCCTAGTTAGGTTGGAATACATTTTTGTGTGCTATGTGCTTTTAGTGACCCTTCTCGAAATGTGCCTTAATGCTTAGACCTCAAAAATTAAAAAAAAAAATGCATTTGCATAGTGGCCAAGACAATTGATTTGGTCTATACAAGACTATGACCCTAGGGGTCCACGCGGATTTCAGGTCGGGCCAGGCTTTGTATAGCCCAAATCAGTGCCTTACCCTTTTCATTAGTCGTTAAACACCTGTTTAGGCCTTTTAGAGGACCTGAGTCCAACGGATCCGCGCGGATCCTTGATGAGCTCGGACTCTGTAAGGTCTAAACTGGTGTTATTAGGGTCATAATCGCATGGGTTAGTGTCTGTTAGGTAAAAGATGTGCTATTTGGGCTGCACAAGTTATTTGGGCCTTAGGAGTCCTCGCAGATTTGTTTGAGTGGGCTCAATCTTGTGAAGTTCAAATGGTCTCTTCTTTTTTTTCATCTCTAGTGAAGCCTGAACCATATGTTTAGCCCTTATGTGAAGCATGAGTTCGAAGGAATAATCTTTTAAACTTAGCTCGGTAAGGTCTAAGCATGTCAAGGGGGCTTAGGTCTGCATTTTTGCATAAGAGCTTTATTCCGATTCTGTATATAACTTGGAGTTTTGGCTCGGTTATTGGGGATTTGAATAAATTTCCTCATCCATGACATGCACAGAGTCTTAGTGGTCAGTGTTGAGCTGAGTTTTCAATCCCTTCTTCTTTCAGGGGACATAATAGGTTGGTTTCGGGTGTATCAAAGGGACGAAACAGGCCGATTGGAGACTTTTGACATCCAGTACGACAGTAACGAGGATCGTGGGTCACCATCATCTGAAGCGACCGACAAAGAAGCGATCAAGGAAGAAGCGTCCGACGAAGGAGTCGAGTCTTTGGTAATTGATCCATCTGAGACAATGTCAGACCCTAATGGTGAAGGTCATCCGCATAGTGATCTAGAGGAGGAGCCGGTGCCTCCTCCACCACCTCCTCCGCGTACTGAAATGGAACAACTCACCAACATAATTCTGAATATGCAAGTCACTATGAATGCTCAGCTAGAGGCACAAAATCTGAGTATTGATGCTGTCATTCACGCTATGGAAGAAGCAAAGAATTCAAATATGAAGAATCCGGTGAAGTTGAGCAATCAGGAAAGGAGAAGGATTGGTCGGTCCACGGGGTTTCTAACTCGAGACTCGACCGAATTGAGCAAATTCTAAAAGAATCTACTCTGTTTAACAATCAATTCATGGACGACGTTGGGTTTACACCCGTCCCAAGGGGTAGACTTCCCCCTAAATTCAACATGCCTGATATCAAATTTCATGGTACTGAGAACCCACATCAACATGTGAGGAATTTTATGGGGGCTATGACATTAAAAGGAGTTGAAGAAGATATCTACCATATTATCTTTCCTTGGACTTTTGGCCCGGACGTAATGAAGTGGTACAACACACTTAGTCCTACCAAATCCTCCCAATGGAGCTCGCTTTGCAAGGAATTCCTACATCAATATTCCTATAATGACAACATGCCAGTTACTTTACGAGATATGGAGCTCATGAAGCAAGGGGAAAAAGAATCTTTCTCCGACTACTTTGCTCGATGGTGGGCAAAAGCTGCTCAAATGGTGGACCGACCTTCAGAGGAACACCAAGTAGATATGCTTGTGCAAGGATTACAAGCCTTATACAACACACATTTAAGGTTTCAACCTCTCAAGGACTTTGCCCCATTAAGGTTAGCTGGAATCAAAATCGAAAGTGAGCTAGCTAACTGGGGGCTAGAAGAACACTTATACTAATAAGCAAACTTCTGGCATAGCAAAGGAAACGAGGTGAAGGCCTTAGAACGATCCATGTGCTGAAGCACTAGAACAACTGCAAAGAAGAGGGATGAGCCAACAAAAAAATGAGGGTAGGATGCTGATGAATTCTACAAGTACCATGGAGTTCGAGGACATCATCGAAAAAATGAACAAAATGCCTAGATCAACGCAATTAGCCAGAGGAAATGCTTTGAGTTGTAATACCTTTGTGCAAGCCTTTTATTCTTGAGTACTTCTTGCATAATTGTTGAATCTTAGTAATTGTTTATCTTTTTGAGCTAGTTGAAGAGTTAGTAGAATAACCCGTGAGATTTTGAGCCTCATGGACTATTCATTATATATAGTCTCATTTTCTTGTTGTGTGTAACTCTTCCACGTGTGCATCTCTAGAACTTGGCTTGACATTCCTTAAAATCACATTTGGCACGTGCATTATGTTAATATGATTGAGGCATCCTTTTGTTAGCTACATAGCCAAAAAGCCACCTGATATTTTGACCTCTTTTTGCAAGCCCTTGCTAACCTTTTTTCCCGTCTTGTTGTTTACCCTATAAGTGCACACCCTTGGCCTTTACATAATTTCCTACCTTTAGCCAAGATAGAATGAGCAACAATTCAGTTGTATGGGACAGTTTCGTGGTCGATTGTTGAGAGTGAGTAGTTGGTTTATTGCTACAGGGGAAGTACATTGTTGAATATCCTTTCTACCTTTTATCCTCAAAGGTTGTAACTTGTAATTATTTGGGTTTGAGTAGTTCTTTATATAGTCATGCTATTCATTGAAAAAAAAAAGAAAAAAAAGTTCAAAAAACAAGGAATTCATAATAGAAAAAAAAGAAGCAAAACAACAAAAAAGGAAACAAAAAGAGAAAAAGAAAAAGAAAAAGAGAAAAAAAAAAGAAGTTTTATTTTTATTTTATTTTGGGTTTTGATTTGTATTCGGTAATCTATCCCATGTTTCATTTGTTGGGGATGTTTTGTGCTCATTTAAGGTTCAGTGTGGAGGTGTTGCATTGCATATAGTGGAAATGTTGTTGCTCTTTAGGTACTTGGCTACTTAGCTCCGCATTTCCCAAATAATTTCCTTTCTTACCCTAGCCTAAACCCCATTACAACCTTTTGAAAGTCCTCATGATTAGCATTTTTGCATGTTGTCCTCAATGATGGAAAGTTAAGAGTCTTGCCATGCTTATGGCAGCTGTATACATTGGAACGAGTTTTAGTGAACCCTTGCATTTCTAAACACATTGAGAGGAGTGTTCCACTTTACCCAAAGTGAGGATCTACTAGCTTCACTAGCTCATCAATTGCTAAGGTGATACATGATTGTTTAGAGGTACAACACAGAGTGAATGGTTTTGTGTCTTGGTCTTATGCTCATAGTGTTGAAATAGAGTTTGCTTTGAAATGATTTTGACCTTATTGAGTCTCTATTATGCATCTCATTCTCATTGGTCTTATTGTCATATGATATAAGGTCTTTTCCACTATTGATTAATCTTGCTCGTGAAGTCTCACACCTTCTTTTCTTCATGGCTTATCCTTGTAGACACTGGGTGCTTTCTCTTCCCCTTTGTCTTCCTTTCGAACTAGGGGCTATCAGGATACAACTTATTTTGGCTTAGATTTCATAATCACTACAGGTTTCATCCAGTCCCTTTTGCTAACCCTTTAGAGGTCAATCTAAGGTATCCAACAGTGGGCATTTCGTTCTCATCTCTTCTCAGTAGAAATGACTCGTCGATCTTGTCACTTTCCTTCATGTTCATTCGGATACCAAGATCAAACTCTACTATCCAGTGACGATAAGTTATGGCTGTGGAAAAGTCCTAACATATATTTGTGAGGGTGAATGAAAAGGCCCTCGCGAATTTTCAAGTTCATCACCAATTCTGCTAGCAACATTTTACATGAGAACAACTTATTTGTTTTAAGCATGTTCATCACAAGTCAAGTCCCTATAATCCCTCACGAATTTTTGGGGCAATTGGATCATTCAGATATTTTCATGGCAGTTTGCATGGTCCACAATTTTGAATAGAATTCCTCAGTTGATTGTATAATTGGACTACTTTTTCTAAGCGTGTTCAAAATAGGGTCTAACACGAGAAGTCAAGCCCTTGAACAACTTTTAGAAAAGCATGTTCACATATCTGAATTTCGGTTTGGAGATGTGGGTTTTGTTGACACAGTATCCTAGCAAATTTTTCATTCATGAAGATCTTACGGATTCTAGGTAGTATATCGCTCCTATCAGATTCATATATGAGCCAAGAATATTCAACAAATCTAGGCTAATTAAGGAATTTCTATGCTTTAAAACAAGGTCAAATATAGCAACTAGTGATCAAAACCAGCAACTATCCTTAAGTTGTTAGCCACTGACATATTAAGTTAGCAACTAAATATTTACACTACCTTTTGAACTACGACGGTCTGATTCCACTCATAGAGTGCATACTTAGGAAGCTTGTAAAGTCCGGCCCAGATAATCAAACAATAGTAACTTCTTCGAGTGATTTCTCAAAGGAATCCTATCCAATTTCAGGCCATGCTCAAGTAGGATAAAGCAAAATCCTTGGGAAGTTTTCCTAAGAACTCTCGCAGATTTTATGACTCGCAGAGACTTGAACCACTTGTCATGCCAATTACCTAAGTCTGGCCCAAAGTCTTGGCAGATTTCATGGTGACACAAGCTCTCGTAAATCCCTTGAGGTCTACAAGAAGAGTGCTTCAGGAAATTGGTTCTCATGTATTGGACTAGGGTTCATCACAGATTTGCAAAAGGGGTCGAAGTTGAGTTTACGAGTTAAGCTTAAAAATGCTTGCGGATTTTAGTTATCTCTATTTGAAGTGTTCTTAATATTTCCAATGTTATTGACCTCAGCTCAATACTAGACTTTCTTATTCATTGCATGTGTGTCTTGCATCCTCAAAAATTGAAAAAATAGTCTGCATAAGTGCATTAACATCTTGCATTACTAGAGAATAGAGTCCATCCATTGCATCGTAAAAGATAAAATAATGGTCTAAGCATTATACACGCACTCAGTGCTCGTCAACTCAGATCAAGGCAATCACTTCCGGACTCGAGAACCCGTAGCGTGAACCAATGGTCGACAAATCAGCACGTATGCCAAAGAAGTAATTCCAATCTGCATGAGAAATGAAAAGATGAACAAGGAAAGGAACGCAAAATCTTGCAAGGCATGTCCCAAAACTCTCTCCAATTTTGGACTAAGCCCAACAAGATATTGGAGCTTACACTAGACATCTCGCTAACTTTAGTGATTAAAGCAAGACTTTAAGCACTCACTAAATTTTTAGCTGGAGCTCAAACATGAATGAATCGTCAGCTGGTTACAATTGGGTGCAAAGCTCTCGCAGATTTTGTGAACTCATCAAGTTGAGCATAATTGGGGGCTTCAAGTTCCTGCTGATCCCAAAACACAAATCCTCGATGATTCCACTATAGATTATGCCATCAAGCCACACTCCCGGGGATTCTGTTGTCAAACATGGCAAACCATACTGAGCTCAAGCAAGGTTCTTGCATATTCCCGCAGAAATATGGCAAAACCCATCTCGACTCAATCAAATCCTTGTCAACTCCTTCGGGGCTGATCTTCCATCATCAAGTCGGAACCCCGAGTTCCTCGCCAATCCCCACAGGCTGACAGGGAGTTTCTAATATAAAAATTTATCTTATTTAAAATTAATATAAAAATTTATCATTTTCAAGGAGAAGTGACCCCATATTTTGACTTTACTTTGATACTCATAAGTTTCATTGTCTTTTGTAAGTACCTATCCTCGAGTAATTTCAAGTATAGCTCGGACCCCTGAGCAATTCATCAAAGCCTGGACTACCTCCAGCAATTTCAATCGGACTACCTCCGAATATCATCGAAGTGTTCGGGCTACCCCCGAGAAATTCATCAAAGCCTGGACTACCTCCAGCAATTTCAAGCGGACTACCTTCGCATATCATCCAAGTGTTCGGGTTACCCCTGAAAAATTTATCAAAGCCTGAACTACCTCCAACAATTTCAAGCGGACTACCTCTGCATATCATCCAAGTGTTCGGGCTACCCTCGATAAATTCATCAAATTCTGGACAACCTCCAGCATTTCTAGATCGGACTACCTCCGACCATACTTCAACTCAATCGGATCACCTCCGACCAATTTTTAGCTCATACAGGCAAACCCACGAAAATTCACTGGACTAGCTCCAACAGTCTCAAGGTATACTTTGACTTTCGTCTTACTCAGACTCAGTCAAAGTGGGGGCTATCTGTAGACACCAAAAATAGTACTCAACAAGCACCTCGAGGGTTTCAGGCTTATTATAGTCCTCGTAGACTTTGGGCTATATTGGCATCTCATGGATCGAAATGAATCAAGCCAAAGATGCTCCCTCGCGGATCTAGTACTCAGGGTCCACTCGGATCCAGTACTCGAGATCCTCGTGGATCCATTTTTCTCGGTCAACGTCAACTCTGGGTCAAATTCAACTCCAAGTCAAAGTCAACTCTTGGTCAAAGTCAACTCCTAGTAAGGGTCAACACAGAAGTCCATGCTGATTTTTAGTTGGCCCAAGAAGAAAATCCTCTCGGATTTCAATCTGGCCCAAGTCAGAAGTCCACGCAGATTTCTAGCTGGCCCAAGTCAAAAAGTCCCTATAAATTTCAAACAGGCCTAACGCAGAAATCCGCGCGGATTTTGAATTGGCACGACGCAGAAAACCGCGCAAATTTCGTCAAACCAGAGGTTGAGTAGCTGCTGCCAACTGTCGATCAATTGGTAACCGCAAGTCAAAAACCGTCCAAATTCACTTCGAGAATCCGCGCGGATTTCAGCCGGTTCGAAGCAAGAAACCGCGCAGATTTCTTTAAACTGGAGGTTATGCTGCCAAGCGTCGGTCCATTGGTAACCGCAAGTCAAAAACCGCCAAAACCCACGCGGATTTGATGTGAAGTGGGATGTTTTTAGAAATTGAAAGCAAACCGTCACGAGATGACTATAAAAGAGATGTTCGAGATCATTTTCGGGGGGATTTTCTGGTCTATAAGTTTACACTCACGCCTCACACTCAAAAAAAAAAGTCATTTTGGGAGACAGAGATCTGCGCGGATTTGGTGATTCCTAAGGTCTTAGTTCCTACGGGATTCGCCACTCTCGGGTTCGATTGAAGTTGAAAACCACGCGGATTTGTTAGTTTCCATGGTTTGGGGTCCCCGCGATTTTTTGATTTCTGAGTTGAAAACGTCATTTTCTAGGTTGAAATCCATGCGGATTCGTTGGTTTCCAAGGTTTCGAGTCCATCCACGTCTCGGGTCCATCCGCTGTAATAATCTAGGTAATAGTTCCCCGTCCGCTGTAATTACTTTTTTTTAGGTACTCGTTTGTTCTTTTTAATGTTTATGCATGTCCTAGTTTTCTAAATCTTGTGACAACTTTCTTTCTTTTGTTTTTTTCTCTTTACTTAAAAACCCGATGTAGTAAAGGTCGCTTCGGCGGGCGACATTAGGGCATCCCCCCTATACTCGTACCTTTACCCCCGGACCGGTCTCCGGTTCGCGGATCGTGGAGTTTTCATTTTGGTTTTGTCAATTTTTCACAAAATTGACTGGCGACTCGATTTTTTTATGTTATTTCATGCATATTATGGAATTTGATTTTACTTAAATTTCTTTCTCAACCATCTTTTCGGAGTGAACATTTGACTAGCGCAGCCGGCTCGGGTGTGCTCACTGTCCAGAAATCCTCGCGGATTTCTGTTCAGTGGGCTCACTTGAGACACTCCGTGAGTCACCCGGTGGGCCGCCTTAAGTCGGGAAGTGGTCTAACCAAGCCACACTACTATGGGATCCGCGCGGATCTTATAGCAGTGGACTTGATTTAGTCCTTGTTCAGACATATCATGGGCAGTCCATTACCTTGAGTTGAGCCTCGAGTTGAATTGGACCAGAAATCCGCGCGGATTTCTGTCTGGGAAGCTCGGGTCGACTTTGGGGTGGGTCGTCTTGTTGAAATCACCAAAAAAGAAAAGATGTGTTTGGGATTTAAATTTAGTAAAATTAAAATTTCTTAACAACATGAAATAATAAAAATTAACAAAATAATATACGTGTATAAAATAATTAAAGAAATGCATCCTAGGAAACATAAGCAACCCTACATCGACTCGACACTCCGTGGGGGACCGTGCCCTCCGGGCCGCGGGCCCTACATCAAGTCTTGGAATAGGATATCTATACTTAATTGTGATTTTATTGATGGCTCTACAATCAATACACATCCTCTGACTTCTATCTTTCTTAGGGACCAATAAGGCTGGCACTGCACAAGGACTCAAGCTCTCTTCGATCATTCCCTTCTCCAACAACTCATCAACTTGCCTTTGGATCTCATTGGTTTCAGCAGGGGTCATTCTATAGGCTGGTTTGTTTGGTAGAATAGATCCCGGGATGAGGTCAATTTTATGCTGGATGTCTCTTTCTGGAGGTAAACCTGGTGGCATTTCTTTTGGAAAAACATGTTGGTACTGGTTTAGGATGGGTTGGAATAAAGGATGGCTATTTTGTGGGGCTGGCTCATTTTGTGAGGCTGGTTCTTCATCAAGATCAAGCAAAAGAAATTCCTTCTTTTCACAGAACTCATGATATTCAGCTGGTAAGATCACATCAAGGGATGGTTCAACAATCAGGTTCTTGGTTCTTTTTGTGAGCTCGGATTGTTTAAGTGGGGTGAGGACAATTTTTTGTGGTTTTGGTTAAGGGAATAAGTATTAGCTCTTCCATCATGGTTAACAGATCTATCAAACAACCAAGGTCTTCCCAACAACAAATGACATGCATCCATAGGTATAACATCACACCACACTTCATCTTTATAAACAGAACCAATTGAAAAATTCACAAGGCATCGAGATGAGATTTTGATACCTCTGCTTTGACTCAACCACTGGATGGTATAAGGTGCTGGATGAGGACAGGTTTGTAAATTCAGCTTTTGCACCATAGTCTGTGATGCTGCATTTGTACAGCTGCCTCCATCAATAATCAAGGAACATATCTTCCCTTGCACTGTACATCTTGTGTGAAAAATGTTCTCCCTCTACTCAGCTTCCTCATCAATTGTTGTACTGTTAAGGATCCTCCTGGTCACCAACATTTCACCTTCATCATGTCTGGCCTCAACTTCCTCTTCATCATATACAGGAGCTCCTTTAGGTTCATCAAACTGTTCCTCCTCAATAACTATCTCAGGTTCAACAAACAGTGCTGCTTGATATTCTACTAAGGTCACTGCTCTTCTGTTTGGATATTCTGATGCTAGATGTCCAAGACCATGACATCTAAAACATCTCCTCTCAGGGAATGGTCGATTGGTAGGAACTGGGGTTCTTTGTGGAGGATTTTGGGATTGTGTTTGAGGTGGTTTAGGGGCTGGCTATCTTGTTTGTGGTTGTGGGGATGGATAGGTTGTTTGAGGTGGGTTATAGGATTTGGTACACTGGTCTGATTTGGTTTGAGGATAGGTTTTGGCTGGGTACTTGCTTCCATACGCCTTCCTTTGGACCTTCTTCTGTTGTTCCACCTTATGAGCCAGAGAACTCAGCCCATCAAATGAATTATACACCTGCAGCTCGACCACATTTCTGATGCTTTCATTCAACCTTCCAAGATACCTCACATAGGTCTGAATTTCATTCTCCTTCATATTGCACTTCCACAACAGATGTTCAAACTCCTTGGTATACTCCTCAACAGATTTGCTACCCTGGACAAAGTGTTGAAGCTTGAAATAATTTTCCTTCATGTAACTTTCAGGTAGGAATTTCTCCTTGAGCTTCTGCCTCATTTCAACCCATGTACTGACTTTAGGTTCATTGGTTTCCTCCCTTCTTCTTTGCAAGTTGTTCCACCATGTAGATGCATATTTCCTTAGCTTCAATGCAACCAACTTCACCTTGTTCTCATCAGACAACTCCCTCAAATCAAACACTCTCTCCACTATTTGCAACCAATCCAAAAATACATCAGGATCTAACTCACCTCCATATTCTGGAATATCTATTTTGAAATCCAACTTCTCAACTCTCCTATTTTCCCTCCTTTCTTCCCTTTCACTCCTACTCCTGGATTCACTTACACTACTCCTAGGTGACCTCCTTACATAACCCCTTCTTCTGTGATATCTAGGTCTTCCTCCTCCCCTTCCAGATTCGCTAAAAGGGTTCTCCTCCTCTTCTTCTTCTTCAGACTCCACATCAGTCTCTCCATTAAGCCTATTTCTGTGCAACCTCATATAATATTTCAACTGATCACTCACAAATTTTAGTTTCCCTTCCAATTCCTCCTTCTCCCTCAAGGCTTGTTCTACTACTTCCTGAGGTGTTTTACTACGACCCGACATTATGAAATGTATAAATAACACAAACAGTCCTTCCCCCAAGATGTTACTCAGCTCCGATACCAATTATAATGTATGCAAGGTCCTAAGATCAGAGTATTGACCTCACACTGCACCACATTAACACACAAAAACACAATCCTGACGTAACAATAGAGATTCAAGCACAAGCACACCAAAACAGAACCTCGCGACAAGAAATCAATTACAACCTCTTCAAAACAGAGCACAAACACTAATGAACGATTGGATGAAATGGATGATGATAATATGATGATCGGATGGACAAACTTATAATCGAACAGTAACCGAAGATAGTCTTGAGGCTCGAGCTGATACAGGCACACCACAGCTAGAACTTCAAGGGCAATGGACTGGATGACCTCAATGGATACAGGCACACCACCATCGAGATTATCAAGCTGTACACCCACCACAAGGATTGCGAAATCCTTGCTACTATAGTAGAATTAACCAGAGATGAGAGTTTAACGTCACTCACAAACAAGAGGCTCAATTATGGCACTCAAAATGCTATTAAGTTCATTGATAGATGATCCTCACAAGCTGCCAACTACAAGCTATATAAACCTAGGGTTGAGCTAGATGATTAAGGGTTTCCCCTTGCTCAAGAAACTCCCTAATTACACATTAAGCTACTTAACTAACTTAGTAAGCTAATTAAGCCTCATTACAAACTGGATAACATCAAAATAAAATGAAATAAAGTCTAACAAACGCGTTTTCTTTATTACAAATAGTTATAACACCTCACAAGTTGGAAATGGACTCAACATCTTGAAAGTGAGTCTTCGTGGAGGACCTCAATGCAGGATCACCTCACAGAAATATCCTCAACAGTTCCAGAAGTGATGTCTTCATAGAGCACCTTAGAACTGGAAAACATCTTCATTGAGCTGGAAAGTCTTCAACAGCTCTAGAGTGAAGTCTTCAAAGCACTTGTAAGGACCTCAATTCAAAGATATGGAATTGAGAAATAGCCTCACTGGTTGGCTGCTGCTGTTGGTGATGTTGTTGTTGTTGTTGTTTGATGACCTCATGACCTGTTGGACCATCATAAAGCACTCTTAGATGTCAGTGTTTGATGTGGTTGATGATGGCCTCAATGCTGATGTAGGTGAGGTCGTTGTTGCTCCTGATGCTGGTTCTGATGGAGGACCTCCATCAGGATGTCGACTTCTTTTCACATACCAACAACCATAAAGTTAACTCAACGAAAAACCCGAGCTTCAATCCCCGGATAACAAAGGAAACAAATTTCGCCAGTAGGGGTGTCACGGTCGTGACCCTCGTCATACCTTGGCAGTCAAAAGAGTGGAGAAAGCATCCATGACAAAACAGGGGTCACAGCCGCGACACTACTTCTCACAGTCGTGACACCTCAAGTTATGGGTTCATGAAGAAGCTACCTCACGACCGTGATTACGTTTCTCACAGTTGTGACTCTGAGGAGGAGTGCAAACAGACGGGACCTCACGGCCGTGACACCCACTCGACACTCTCATGAGGGACCAAGAATCTTTCCAGAAAAATCAGACCTCATGATCGTGACACGCAGAGAGCGCCTCCCACCAGAAGACCCATCACGGCTGTGACCCTCACATGTCACGCCCGTGAGGGAGTGGACCTAGCTGAAATCTTTGATAATCCACAGGCGTCATGGCCGTGACACCTGGTCGCCACGCCCATGATGTCCCAGTCTGCCGACTTCTTTTTCGGGCAAATTGACATTGTTTTGATCCTCTTTTACCCCAAGCATATAATGTAAACTTTGAGATTTTCCCAACAGGCTTTTCGTTTTTAGGTTTTAGTCTCTAGCTTTAGGATTCATCTTGTTGATTATAGTTGTAGTTAGAATTTAATTAGGTTTTAATTCTATGCAATGACATTAGGGTTTATCTTTGTAGTTGAATCTTCCATTATTGTTCTTTCTATCTTTGATGTTTTCAATCAATACCAAATTTCATTAAGTTCTTCTTCTTTCCTTTTACTTCCAGCAGTCAATTAGTATATTTACTTGTTTGATTATCTTGTTTATGCTCTTAATTAGTTTTATTAGTTTTTTATGCAAATTCTTCATTGCTTTACTAGAATCCTTTTGAACTCTATTATGATTGTTGAGTTAGTCTTAGTATAATTATGTGTTGCTAGTTCTATTAGGGTTAGGGGATAATTAGGTCCTCTAATGAGGAATTAGATATGGATTAGTGGGATTAGAGTGATTAATAAGGAAATCAGGTGTTCCACCCTAGTTTTCAACTCGATAACTGGGGGATTTGAAAATCGAGAGGTTATGAATCCTTCCTAACATCGAATTAGAATTCTATGGCGGAGTGATTGATTCCTAATCCTAAATCTAGCGAAACGAATTTCAGAATCGATTAGTTAGGATTGCGTTCGAATACAATCAAGGTTCGTCATATGCGAGAGTGATGATGGGCTTTGGGAAGTATGCATCGATTTACCACCCGGAGGGGGAAATTGATGTTAGCCTATCCGTGCAATCCATACACCCGAATATTGAATACCAATCACTTCTAAAACCACAAAATACATGTTTACTTTTTCGGACAAAATACAAAATACCAATCACTCCTGAGCCCTTTCCTTTATTTAATGAATTTCTTTTTTCGATTTTAGGCTAGTAGTTTACCCATCACTAAGAACTTAGACCTTCACACCTAGTTGGTGAGTACTCGATATATTGTTAAGTTCAGAAGCCCCAATTCCCTGTGGATACGACAATTACATCCGCACTATGCTACGATTGAACAACCGTTGATTTCTATAATTTAAATATTATTACATACACAAAACTAAAATTAATTAGTTTCTCCATAAGTCTTACAAAAGAATATAATGACAAAGTGTTCTTGTTGACCCTCTTGTTTTTATGTTGTCTAAAAAAAATTACATAATCTATTCGCTTTTGGAGGGGCTAGGATGATGGCATATGCCCGCCATATACTGATGCCTATTAAATTACTCATGCATAGAACTAGTGATAAGATCTAGTATTAAGTTATGTATATGTCATATGATTCAAAGCAAATCCAATATATCACATAATCAGTAGTATTAAGTTAGGCATATGCCATGTGATTCAAAGCAAATCCAAAATTAAATTAAATATGATTGCTAACTTTCTTCTCGAAATTTGATAGCGATATCATGGTTGTTCAAGCAAGTCTCGCCATACTTTTAGAGAATTGGTTAATACTTAGCAGTGTCCAGCTTTACTAACTAATGTAGAAGTCCTAAGGTAAACTACAAAACACAAATATTAGCATACCAAAACCAAACCAATACTCTCAAAATCTCGCTCAAATGGGGCATGGAGGAATCTAAAGTAATAGTCCTACCCTTATATTTTGCATTTAGAGAGACTTTTAAACTGAAGGGAGGAAGAGAATTTCACACCAACAAATAAATAGATAAACAATAAAGCATCAAAGGCCAATACAAGCCTAGCAAATTTCAAAGCAAAGTCCCTTAGTAATTTATTCAAATCACAAAAATACCAATTTAAGAGTTTACCAATTTTAGTGTAGTTAATGAGTTGAACAGTTATTTTTGACTAACCCCTTATGGCAACTCTTATACTCTGCATACTAACTTGATTTGTGTCTGGTCCCTGAAGGTTTGCAACATCCAAATGAAAATGTCAAAAAGATTAAAAGTGTTGGAGTATTTTAAGTGTTAAGATGCATAAGAGTGTAGGGTTTAAGCTTGGGATTGACCAGGGAGGTCAAAAACCAACTTAACAAGGAAATCAGGGCTAACACGGACTATGTCTAGTCTAGCACGGATCGTGTTGGCTTCAAGAGAGCATAGAAATATGCACGGGGGCAACACGGACCGTGGCTGATCACCACGGTCCGTGGCAAGGTTGTTAGAATCAGGATTCTAGTTAGGATCGATGAGTGTAATTAGGATCAGAATCGTAGAATCAGATCAAGGATTGTAAGATTCTAATACAATAGGAAAATATTAAAAAACGTTCTATAATAGTTAAAATCTTAACAAATGTTCACTAGTAATGAAACAATATATTAAATTGTATATTCAATGGATAACTTTAATGCAAAATTTATATTGTTATGACAAAATTTTAAAGATAATAATGTGCGCACACATTATACAGCTAATGAAGGATCGAGGATCGAATCGTAGGATCGTAGAATCGTATTGCGATTCTAAATACATAATATTCAGGTTAAACCAGGATCAAAAGATCCTAACTACTTTAAGATCCTAATAAGATTGGATCGATGGAAGGTTTTTGGATCGTAAACTCGTCAAATCGTTGATTCAGATCGATATTTTAATAACTATGGTCCGTGGTGAGGTCAACACGGACCGTAGTGAATCCCGGTCAGATTTCTATGGGAAATCCTTTAATTTAAGCCTCAGGATTAATTTGATTTGATCATTGATTAGGATGATTGTTGACTGAGAAATCACTCAAGATATCTCCTTAATGATTTAAAGATACATCCCAAGGATCATGCCTCTTGTTATGGCAAGGTTAAATTCTTAATTTCTCCAAGAACCACTATAAATAGTGGATGAATTATTCATTCATCTACGCACCTCAATCATATTTGATCTTAGGGAGTGTTTGGTAGGAATCCCAAGAAAAATTTCCCGGGGAAAATTTCCCATGGGAAGTTTTCCATGGGAAAGATTTCCCAGGGAAAAATTTCCCTTAACCCCCTAAGGGAAATTTTCCCTAGGAAAATTGAAGAAAATGGTGGGCCCATCGTGAAAACTTTTCCGAATTCAACCCGCATCCAAACATGGGGAAAATAAGTCAACCTGGGAAAATTGACTATTTCCCCGGGGTTATTGACCAGCCAAACGCACCCTTATTCTAGAGAGCTTCAACACACTCCTAAGGTGTTGAACTGCAGCAACATTCTTGAGAGTCCTTGAGAGATTTTGTACTTTGCTTACAAGAGGTTAGGTTTTACCCTTGAGTCTATTCACGATCTTTTGAATAAGTCTTAATGGGAGACGTGCTCACCCTCAACTCCTAGCTACCCAAGTGATCCCTCATCTTGTACAAAGGACCATTTTACCCCATATTTCCAACAATCTTAAGACTTATTTTCACACTGGATGATCAAGTTGAGGATCATACCGGACAAATTGAGGGATGGAATTTCATGATCAAGATGCAATGGAGTGAGAAAAGATAAGTTTATGTTGCTTTATACAAGTTTTGTTTATTTAAGTTTATTAATTTTATTCATCAAGATTATTAATCAATCGTAATTTATTTGATTGGTATAGTTAGAATCTTGGTTTATTGTTGGCAATGGTGGTTGATGTTTATACTCAAGAAATTCAAGGAGTACGATGAGATTGCCTTCATTGAGATAAGTAATTTATTCTAAGCTGGCATTTGTTTGTATTTAAGTCACAATTTACAAGTTTTTTCAAGAAAGTGGTGTGTTAGGGTGTTCTATGAGTACATGTTTCTTTGCAATTTTTTTTTTCCTATTGCCAAGTTTATGAGTGTGATTTTATTAAATCACAAAAGTGTCATGTTAAGTGAGTTTATATATGATTTTTATGGCATGAATTTTTCATGGTTAAGTACATATATGTGTTGTTCATATATATATTGTCTTGTTGAATATAAAGCATGATAATTGTTTGGTTAAGTTTATCATGATTATTTTTTAGTAAATGGCTTTATCAATTTGTTGTTAATTGATGAAATGACAAGCATGTGTGATTTTAAGTAGTCATATACGTACATGTGCAAGTATGTATGTTAATCTATATGATTCACATGTTCAAGTTTATGTACATGACTAGTGTTATTCTCCGCTAGAGATACAAGCAAGCATAAGTTAAGACAGTGTTTATTCATGAAAGTTCTCGTTTCATTAGTATATATGATTTTGAGATATATACTTGTATTGTCTTATTTGTTTCATGTCTTGTTAAGCATACATAGTGTGAATAAGGTGCAAGTGTTCATGACATGTATGAGTTTGACATGAAAATTTATAAGTTGTAAGAATATGGATTCATGGTAACTGATTTCAAGATGAATTCATGTGACTAATTCTTAATTAGTTGATTATGCAAAGAAGATTTATATATATGCTCATATGTATCAAGTCTTTGCATGTTTCTCTCAAGTTCAAGCTGATTGTCTAATGTGAGTTTATGTTTACGATGCTAAAATTTTTGACAATCATGTGTTTATAAGTGCTTGATAAGTATTCATGATTATAAGTTGTTTAAAAATATATGTCATTATATATTTTAGTTAGCACATATGCAAGTTTGCCTTAATAAAATGTCTCGGTTGATCTAAGTTTCAAGTATACTAGTATGCATGTCAAATTGTCAGTAGATCATGTCATAGACCTTTAAGTTTGAGGCATGACAAGATTAAGAGTAATCATATATATGATGTTAATTAAGTACTTGTGTTAACTTTTCTTAAAGTATGAAATCAAGCTAATTCATATGATTATATTGCATGAATAAGTTAGTCATGACATGTTTCCTATTATTAAGATATGAATAAGGTATTTTGTTCATATGAGTACAAGTAGAAATGTATATTTCTTGTTTGTGATAGTAGTAATTAAGTTTTCACGCACAAGAATGTTTCAATAAGTTTAGCATAGCCTAATACGAAATAATGACGGTTTATGTGATTATTATAAGCATAATGGCTATAGTTGTGTCATAAGTAACAAAGACACAAATTTATTCATAACTGTAAGCCTCTCATGTTCAATGATCTTATTATTATCAAGTTGATTTTTGCTATTAAGTGTTTACTTTGTAATACATGATGTTTCTTCATGAGATAAGTAAATATTTATGAGAAGGTTCATACTTTGTATGGATGGTATGCTAATATATGTGGCTTACATATTGAGGCATATGGTTAAGGCTTGTCAAGTATATGATTGTATAAGATATAAGGATAATCATGACTTAATGTATTCATGTGTTGGATACATGTACTTGGTTTTACCGTCACTTTATGAGATTATAAGTGTTCATTATGTATGAATTTAAGTAGCACGTATCTACTATAATAGAAGTTGCATAATGTATACATGTTGGACTATGTGCATGATCATATATTTTGAACGCGTGATGTTTTCCTAAGTTCATGTGCTATAAAATTGGATGATTACGACTTTATTTGCTAATAGTCTATGAATTAAGTTTTTGCATGATTTAATCAAGTTTGCTACAAAGAAAAATGTATATCGGTACATTTGATTGATCCATCTTTAAGTGATTTATTAATTAGTAAAATTGGCATACAACACGAATGGTTATGAGTTCCACAATTCAATATTTAAGAAGTGGATCAAATCATGTATAAGGATATATGACCTAATTAGAATGATGTTTCATCATATTAGAAAAGGTCATCATTCAAGATCATGGAGGTCAATCCTCACCTAGCCAGTATTAAGATATGTAATAGTTTCATTATATATGGTGTTCAAGTTTGTAGCAAAAGGCTAAAAGCGTAACGGTTTAAGTTACTCAGAAGATGAAACTCTAATTTCCATGAAACTTAAGTGGTTCTTTAAGTTTAAGTTGGAAGATGTTTTTCTCCCATGGGAAATCAAATGTCATTTTGATTCGTATAAAGGTTATAACTATGAAATCCAAAGTTGTTTGGATATATATAGTTATACAAAGAACATGAAATTCAAATGTTAGTTTGATTTACGAGGTTCTAAGGCGATAGGTCATAACTATGAAATCCAAAAATTATTTGGAAATAGTTATGCCAAGAACATGGAAAATCAAATGTAAACTTGATTATTAGGTTGTTCTAAGGTATAAGTTATGACTATGCAATCCAAGGTGCTTGGATAAACACATAGTTATAAGGAAAAGAATGCGGAAAATCAAAAAAAAATTTGATCTTGTAAGCACTTCTTTCAAGGTAACTATACAAGTAGTCCAACATTTTTAACAAGGTTATAGTTATGTTATTAAGATGTCTTTATAAGGATTATGAGAATTATACATGCTACTTGGATAAGGATATAATCAAAGTTTTGAGTTCATGAGATTTTGTAAGCATTACAAAAGAATGCATAGTTCAAAGGCTTGTCACCTACTAAAGCATTCGGTTTGTAAGTTCAATATGAACTAATATAAAGACAATATATAAATTTTACCAAAGTCTATAATGCGATGGTTTAGTCGTATTATGACAAGGGGTAAAATATTTCTTACCTAATCCTATAGTATGGTGGTGTAATAACAACTATAATTAAGGGAAGAAATGTTAAGTTTAAGATATGATCATGATAAGTAAGGTTACGGAAAGATATGTATATATCTAGAGATCTTAGGTAAAGAGGCGCTCAAAAGTATCACGATCAAATTCTTACAAGGCCACAAGATTATCTAGTGATTCTTGACAAGGGAGATGGGAGTAAAAGTCCACTCACAAATTGTCAAACAACGGAGCTCCCACTCACACTTGACATATGTGGTCAAGTCTTGAGTTCAATGGTCGATGACGTTGTAGGACAATTGGAGCATCAATTATATGATTCATCCCAAGGTCAAGTGATGCTCAAGGACTGTAATGATAAGGAGGTTTGAGTCTATGACTCATTAATAGACTTTAAAATCTATAAGATGGGGAGCTCTATTACGGGAGCGCAAAAGTCTGTCTATGCAAAGATGTGAAGTGGGTCGCTTCGGATAGGCTAGGGTTGGGCTTGATTGTCTTTGCAGAGGGTAATGGACACATGACCGGTTATAAATAGTGTCATTATTTTAAGCAAAGTTTTGAATTGTATGTCTGATATGTATCCTATTAGTCAAATAAGGATGTAAAGTTCAAAGACTTGTCTACTTTATCATTCATACTAATTGTAATTATGTACACTAAGTGAGTTCAAGTCGAGAGACACTTTCATGAAGCATAACAACTCCTCG
The DNA here is from genome assembly GCA_029582165.1 of Portulaca oleracea. Lineage (NCBI taxonomy): Eukaryota > Viridiplantae > Streptophyta > Magnoliopsida > Caryophyllales > Portulacaceae > Portulaca > Portulaca oleracea. The sequence goes on along the minus strand of CM055875.1, from coordinate 27,493,054 downwards.
ATTTTTCGGATGTTTAGGTTCTCTTGATGGTGCCATGTATGGCTGGGGTAATTTTACCCAAGAGAGGGGTCCCGGGCTATTTCAGTTGAAACTCCTGAAATAGTGGGGGATTGTTGGAGTATTTCAAGAGTTAAGAGGCATAAGGGTGTAAGGTTTAAGTTTGGGATTGACCGGGGAGGTCAAAAACCAACTTAACTAGGAAATCAGGACCAACTTAACACAAACTGTGTCTAGTCTGACACGGATTGTGTGGGCTTCCAGAGAGCATATAAATCATGTACTGGGGCAACACAGGTCGTGGCTTATCACCACGGTCCGTGGTGCCGTTGACACATACTGTGGTGATCCAACATGGTCTGTGGTGAAGCCAAGTCAGATTTCTATTCGAAATCCCTTGATTTAAGCCTAGGGATTAATTTGATTTCATCATTGATTGGGATGATTGTTGACTGAGAAATCATTTTCAAGACATCTCCTTAATGATTCAAAGACACATCCCAAGGATCATGCCTCTTGTTATGACAAGCTTGAATGTTTTGATTGCTCCTAGAACCACTATAAATAGTGGATGAATTCTTCATTCATCTACACACCTCAATCCTCTTCTATCTTATTCTAGAGAACTTCAACACACTCCTAAGGTGCTAAACTACAGCAACATTCTTGAGAGTCCTTGAGAGATCTTGTACTTTGCTTACAAGAGGTTGAATTTTACTCTTGAGTCTATTCATGGTCTTGTGAATAAGTCTTAAGGGGAGACGGGCTCACCCTCGACTCCTAGCTACCCAAGTGATCCTTCATCTTGTGCAAGTTGTGTTACCCCATATTTCCAATAAAAAGCACACATGCATTGACAAATTAGACACGGATTGAGGACGAAGAGGATCAAAGGACACATTAGCATGCAAAGCTAAATTAAATCATAACTCTACAATTGATATGGATCTGTGAGAGAGAGACTTCACACAAACGTTGAAACACAAAATCAGAATTCAAACCATGCCAATTTCATGTAGATAAAAAAAAACCACAAAGATATATACAAATAAAGGGAAATTGGATTCTAATAATCCCTACTTTAGCAAATTGGATGACAATAATCCCTACTTTCAGTTTGTATTCTGGTGGTCCAAAAAAAATTAAAATTGTATTGTAGAGGGACATAATCGAGAGTATACCCTAAATGTCATAGATTTTGTGTTGCATTTGATTCAAAACTTTGTATAACACTTTACCACGATTTTTAAGGAATTTACGGCATTTCTCTCAAATTTTTTCATTTTATTTCATTTTTTATGATTTTTTCAATTTTATTCCTTTTAAAAAATCATAATAATTGCTCGGAATCTCAAAAAAATAATTTAAAAAATGTTTTAGCAACTACGCTTCATTAACTATCTGGGGGCAGGAACGAAAAAAACAAAAACAATATGTGGTAGGCATGAAAAAAATAAAAAGAATGTGGTGATGGATTTGGTACCACTACAATACAATTTTTTTTTTTTTGGCCCACCAAAATACAAATTGAAAGTAGGAATTATTGTCATCCAATTTGCAAAAGTAGGGATTATTAGAATCCAATTTCCCTACAAACAAATCATAACTTTAGATGGTAAATATGCCTCAAATATCCTTCTTGTCTCTCAATGAAGCTGAAATTCACTAACCCCTTTTTCACTCTTTTAGTTTAGAGAAAATTAACAATAACTGGCTATAGCATAAGTCCAGTACATGATTGAACAGATCAAGTAAATTGTTAATTAAACATTTTGGATGGAGCAGAAAATAGACAACCTTGAAGACTAAAAATCAAATAGCAAGCAGTAGAATGAAACAAGAGAAATGGAATTGCGGAAATGCCTATGTCTTCTGGGAAAAATCGTTGTATTAATGAAGTTGAGCAACTTGAAAAGTGAATCCAAGTTGAGGGACATGTGGGAAGAATTATTAGGCAAAAAAGATGGCATTTTGATTTTAGGATCCAGAATTGTACAAAGTGAAAGAGGAAGGGCACCAATGCCACTTTTTGGTACATGACAAAACGTTATTAACACCTCAATGGAATGTCAGTAACAAAAACTTCGAAGTTGTAAGGACCAAATTAAAATAACTGTCCCTCATTGTTCACTGGAACAGTACATCGATTTATTGTTCACATAAACAGTAAAATTGATTCTGAGGGTTTTCACATTTAAAGTATATTGATGTTGTGTGCATTTAGAATATGTTCTTTTAGATTTCATGGAAAATGTGTTTGTATTTTTGGTTGGTTATGGAAAAATAAAACATAAAATATCTAATGTATTTTATGTGTTAATATTTAGTATTAATTTGCACTATGGATTGTTGGCATAGTTCATATAGTGATTGGAAGGATGTTAGTTATTTTGAGGAGAAGATATTTTATATGTTAATATCTTGATTTTATTTTGTAAAATATGTTGAGCTTTTATTTTTGAAACTAATTCAAGAGACTTATAAAAAAAAAAGTTTTGAGTGCTTGGTAGACTCCGAAGAAATTAAGCTAATTTTCAATACTTATTACATGATGTCATTTATGCAGTTTTCTTAAGATATAATTAAGATATGTAATTTAGAAATGAAACTATGCATGATAGTATGCCAACTTAGTTAATTTATCAAGAAAGTAAACATTTTCCCTTTTTTTCATAGGGACCATTTTCAGTAAACGCTCTTTTAGATTAGATAGAAAGATTATACTTTTTTCAAATGTTGAATTCATTTACAATAAGTTCTTTTAGATTTGAAGGGAAATACATTTTGAATTTTGAAAGGTTATGAAAAATGAAAATAATTATAATTTGTTTTATGCGTTAATATTGAATTATTAATTGCACTTTGGATTTGTTGATGATTTCTCAACTTTACATAAGCAAATGAAGCCGCTCAAGATGTCGCATGCACATGCATCATATATGTCCTTCATATGTTGTCATACGAGTAAATTACATTTACCCTACCCGAGATTTGTAGTAATAATTTTTACACACGTCACATTTATAAAATAATTTTTACCTTACCTGACAATAGCTATAAGTGTTTTATATCCTACCTGAAGTTTGACCTAATAATTATTACACACCCCACTTTTGTTAAATAATTTTTAGCTTACCTCACATAAATTGTCATTGATTTTTACCCTACTTGAGGTTTGTTGTAAGTGTTATTGCAACACTACAACATAACAAGGATGTCACGACTTAACAGAGCCATCCTCATCGTATTGGACGCAGAATTTTTTCGCGTGACCAATAACTTGTATAGTGAAGCGCTTAGCTATATATGGGTAGATTCACATTTTGGTGGAAATCGACAACTGCGAAAAGGTTTAGCATTGATATTCATGATCGACAGTCCAGAGGGTAGTAAAGGAGGAGTGAGATGTTAGGGAAAGTTTAATGGAACATAGATGATGGAGACTGAGATTTCATTGTAAACTACTTCCTATTTGGTTCCTAGGATGACATTTCATGACATTCAAATGTTGTTTTGGATTCTAGATCTTTAGTAGTAAAGGTGGAAATCGAAGATCTAGATTTTCAGTAACACTTACTGCCATAACAAGTTAAGTAAATATCACTTACAACTATTGTTAGTTAGGGTAAAAATTATTTCACAAAGGTGATTTGTATAATAATTGTTACGACAAACCTCGAGTAGGATAAAAAACCAAAAAATTACTTAGAGGTACCCTAACTTTTGAAGAAACAATTTTTTGGTACCCTAACTTTTCAAAACTAATTTTGGGGTACCCTTACTTTTAGGATTAGAAATTACTAGGTGAATTTCTTGCGAAACTCCGATTGATTCAAATCATTTTCGTCCACAAAAACAAACGACATTTTTGTCCACAAAAACACTTAATCAATTTCCCGCCTAAAACTCACCGGTGAATTCAAATCATTGGCCGGAAATTCACCTAATTATTTCTAATTCTAAATGTTAGGGTACCCCAAAATTAGTTTTTAAAAGTTGGGGTACCGGAAAAATATTTCACCAAAAGTTAGGGTACCCCTAAGTAATTTTTTGATAAAAAACACTCGGAACTTTTGTGAGGTAAGGTAAAAATTATTTCACAAATGTGGGGTGTGTAAAAATTATTACAACCAATCTCAGGTAGGGTAAATGTACTTGACGTTGTCATACTCAACCTCGAATATACAACTTAGATTTCTTGGTTCCCTCCATATTGAGACGTAATTCGTAGAGTATGGAAAATTTTAAAAAGAATGAAACTAGCGCTGGCAAAAATTCGGGTCGGATAGATCCGGACAATGTCCAAATTCGGACAAAAAATTCATGTTCGGACCCGGTTTTATTTCGGGTCAAACTGGGTCGGACAATTCACACGAAGCTAAAATCGGGTTCGGACAATAGAAAAAAGAGAAATTTTATGTCCGAATATTCGTTCAACATGAAAATTCGGACGAAAAATCTTTGTCCAGACCCGGATTTTCCCAGGTCGGACAATTCGGACCGGACGAAATTTTGCCAACGCTGAATGAAACTATTTAATATTTTTACTCAAAGTTAATTTCTCTACTGATTGGAAATAATTGACAATGCTCACATGCGTAACTCTCATAATTAAAACTTTTGACATATTTTTCAAGATAGAATGAACACAATCAATAAACTGACTAGTTTATGTTGTGACCAGTGTTGTTTATATTTACCATGGATTTATCCCTCCTTTACCCACTTATTCTATAAGGGAGGACCAATCCAAATCCACTTACCCAATATTAAAAAAAAAATAATTAAAAAGAAGCATTGTGTACGCCAACTTGGGAGGATTCTGGCAAGTGATGTATGTTCAATCACTAGTAGAATCTGTGTCGAAAAACGTCTGTGATTTGGCGTCTGATAAAAAGTCAGACGCTCAATCTAATAAGCAAATTAAAAAAAATTAATCTAAAAATGGCGTCTCTTTGCTGTAAAGAGACGCCGAACATTTGTAAAAAACAATTATCCCCCTTTTCCGTTTCTGTGACGTTAAATTTCATTTTTTTTTTAATAATTTGGCAATTTAGGCGTCTCTTTTGGCCGGGAATAGACGCCGTTACAATTCGGCGTCTGTTCCCGGCCAAAAGAGACGCCTAAATTGCCAAATACAATAAAAAAAACCTAGCCTGCAACTATCTGAGACCTCGACTGCCGAAACCCTATTTAGGGCCAAATAGGGCGTCTATTTGAGGCCCAACAGACGCCGATTAGGTTTAAAATGGTAAAAAAAATTTCATTCACTCACTTGTCTGCGGCGCCATCGACGAGAAGAAGGAGAAAGAAGCGAGAAGAAGGAGAAGACGAAGAAGGAGAAACAAGCATTCAATCAAAAAAACAGGTAATTTTTGTTTTAGATCTGTTATAATTTTCTTATTGTTGTGAAAAGTTTGAAAAATTGTATGAATTTTTTATTAAAATATGATGAAAAACGAAAAATTTGAATATTTGTAGTGTTTATTTTTTGTTGAGTATAATTTTAGATCTAATTTGGTTGATCGAGTGCGTATAAGTTGAGAAATTGAGCAGTTTTAGTTAATTTGTATGAATTGTAGTATATTTTGGATGTTGTATTCGAATTTTATTTGTGAAATTAGGGCTCGTAATGTATTGTTTGCATGTTTTAGTTTGAGTTTAATTGATTGTGTGTATGTTTATGTTTAAGTTTAAGTTTTAGTTTTAATTTATAATGTTGTGAAGTATATAAGTAAATATATTTAGGTTGAGTATAATGTTCAATTTTATATGTTTTGAAGTAAATTAAAATATGCATTATTATATTTATTGTTCCAAAAGAATATATATATATTAATGCATGTAAAATGTGTTTAACTTTGAGCATTATATAAACGTTAGTATGCAATATATATGAATTTTGAATGTTTTGTATGTTCTAATTTTGTGGGAAATTATAATGTGTTTTGCTTGAGTAAAAAATATGTTATATTTTAGGATGATTTTTAGGAAATTTAAAAACTATTTAATTAGTTAGCAATATACAATTAGCTAGGAATACATATTTAGTTTGTATATAAACTATTATTCAATTTTGGTTGAATTTATAATTTAATTTGTTTAGTTAATAAGTTAATAATATTAAAAAAATTATTATATATAAACTATTATTACGTACGTATTAAATTTAATTATAAACTATTTATAATTGTTTAGTTTAGTTAATAAGTTTATAAGAACTAGTTGTCGTAAAAGGAGGTTGAGTTTGGATAATTTTGGTTGTTATTAGTAACTGAGTTAGCGTTTAAAATTGGTTGCGCGCGGAAATTTGCTGCTAATCCAACCTAAGTGCTAACTTAATTACTCATAACTCCAAACGAAGACATAAATTATGTAAATAATTATGTCACGTGCATCCATATTTACTTACGTAAGTACTCAACAACCAGTAGCTACATACTTAGTGAATAGGTTATTTATGATGGTAATTTAGGTAGTAAGTAGGGAAATTTATATTTATAGCATCTTAATGGGGATATATATAATATATATATATATATATATATATATATATATATGTCATAAAAAGATGTTGAGTTTGGATCCTGTTAGTGTCCAACGAGTGTGTGTTTCGTGATCTGATAATCTATGGCTGAAAGGGACTTGCATGAGGCGTGTTGACTTTCCTTTATTAAATGCGTTCCCCAGCAGCGCAATTTTCCTAAGTGAACTTGCACGAGGGCTATACAGTGCTCTGGGAGTAAGAAACATCTCAGATTCGATACAATGGAGTGTTTCTATTGCGCGGATTGAGGGGTAGCAAGACAATGTGGGTTTGAAAGAGAAGCTCATAGTAAAAGGTCTAATATATAGAAATCCAACACCATGCATTTCTATTAGACCCTTTACTATGAGCTTCTCTTTCAACCCCACCTTGTCTTGCTACCCCTCAATCTGCGCAATATAAACACTTCATTGTATCGAATCTGAGATGTTTCTTACTCCCAGAGCACTGTATAGCCCTCGTGCAAGTTCATTTAGGAAAATTGCGCTGCTTTTAAGGAACCAGACGAATAAAGGAGAGTCGGTACGACTCATGAAAGCCTTTTTCAGCCATAGATTAACAGTTAACAAACACACTCTCCTTGGATAACATGATCCTCTTGCCTAGTGACATAGCTTACTTGTTGTTGTCATAAAAGGAAGTTGAGTTTGGATGATTTAGGTTATAGCTTATACGATTATATTTGTGAATTTAGATACAAACAGAATAATTTATTTTCGATTATTAATTAAATTCATGGTGGGCTTGAATAATAGATACACGTACATTATGGACGGGCCCCCACATCGCCGTTGGATGTACGAGAGGTTTGAACCGGGTAGAAGGGTTATCAGGGCTGAATGGGCTGTTGGGGTAGCTATGTTTGATCAATTTGCAAAGAGTAATTCGTATGAGTATCCGAGAACTGGAAAGTATCGGTGCCCATGTGTAAAGTGCAAGAATAAGAGCGGACTTAGTCCTGAAGAAGTTAAAGAACATTTGTATAGGCGAGGGTTTATGGAACAATATTGGTGTTGGACGAGCCATGGTGAAGAATGGGGTGACTTTGATGATGAGGATGACAGTGGTGACGATGCGGAAGGTGATTGGGAACCGTGTGCAGGTAGTCCTCCGACAAACGAGGAACCGAATCAGCCACCGTTCATCGAAAGAACGGAAAAGATGATGAATGATTTCATCATGGCGAATGAGGCGCCTAATGCAGGAGCTCAACAATTTTATGATATGCTACAATCTGCTCAACAGCCTCTGTCGGAAGGGTGTACGACCCATACTGAGTTGTCCACTGCCGTGAGGTTGATAAGTCAGAAGTCGAAGCACAATTTGTCGGAGCAGGCAATGAATGATATCATGGAACTGATGAGCGAGAGTTGTCCCCAGCCGAACCTAGTGCCTAGAAACTAAGATGAGTTGAAAAACAAGGTTAAGAAGTTGGGGATGGGCTATGAAACAATTGATTGTTGCCCTACTGGATGCATGATATACTATAAGGACGATGCACATCTCACTGAATGTAAATTTTGTGGGCATCCTAGGTATAAGCCATAGAAATCGTCAACCACGACAAAGAAAGGCGTCCCGTACAAGAAAATGTTTTACTTTCCCTTGACGCCTAGATTGCAGCGTCTATATGCCTCAAAGAATACGGCCGGGCATATGAGATGGCACGCGGAGAACAAGCGCGAGGAAGGTGTACTTTGCCATCCGTCGGACGGCGCCTCTTGGAAAATGTTCGACATCTGCATCCAGAGTTCACGGGGGAAACGCGAAATGTAAGGCTGGGCCTGTGTGCGGATGGGTTTAGCCCGTTCAACATGATAGGGAGGTCTTATTCGATATGGCCGGTTGTAGTTACTCCTTACAACTTGCCACCTGAATTGTGCATGACAACACCGTACATGTTTCTTACGTGTATTATTCCAGGTCCGAAGAACCCCAGAAATAAAATTGATGTCTTCCTCCAACCCTTGGTGGACGAGCTGCAACGCTTATGGGATGGTGTTGAAACATATGACATCTCCAAAAGACAGAATTTTAACATGAGGGCATCTTTGATGTGGACGGTGAATGATTTTCCGGCCCTTGGCATGCTTTCTGGGTGGAGCACTGTTCGGTCTCGTTCCGAACCGAATTTCTTCTCTTTATAGGGTATATTTGCTTGTTTTAACCCCTATTTATATATTAGATATAATGATTTGGTGTTTTGTAGGAAAATAAGGAGTTAGAAGAAGTTTGGGCTTAATTGAAGGTTTTTAGGGAATCCCGAGCTATTTCCCGAGTCAAGCCAAGTCAACCCGAGCTGAGACTCGACACAAACCAAGTCAACCCGAGCCGAGATCCGAGTCAAACCAAGTCAACCCAAGCCAAGAGCAAAGGCGAAACCGAAGCCGGAAGTTCCATATCAAGATTGGCGCAAAACAGGGGAACGGTACAAACTCAAAGGTTTGAAATACGTGTGCCTTCACCCTTTGGGTCATAACTCCTTCGTTACAACTCCGATTGGTCTGAAATTGTGGGAGCTTAAAGTACACACCGAGAGCTTTTCATCGATATCTTACGGACCTAAAACGGAGTTCGGATGAAAAAGTTATGCGCGTTTGAAGTCGGCAGGGAAAAGCTGCCCAGAACAGTGGCTCGCCCGAGCCAGGCTTCTGGGGCAACAAAGACAAGCCAGGAGAGCCGGACAGTAGGCTTGCTCGCCGGAGCCACTCTGTCTGCACAAAAATTGCTGCGCGTGCTGCGATTTGTTTCTAGGGTTTTGGGTTGTATTTTTCCTTCTTCTATAAATACCCACTTGAATTCATCCAAGTTGGAATCAATCAGCCTAGGTAATTTAGGAGTAGAATTAGATTTATTGCTTTCCATTATTTGCTTTAATCTCTCTTTAGTTGTTCTTCAAATTTTCAATTGTTCTTCATTGTTCTTCAAGCTTTCTTTGATTTCTAGCATTAGTATTCAACTTTCTCAAGCTTTCTCAATCTCTCTCAAGCTCTCTCTTGTCTTCATTGAAGTGTTTTACAAGTTTTCTCTCTCTCTCTCTCTCTTCTCTCTAATCTCCATTGTTGACTTGTTTTCCAAGCTTTATAGTGTTAGCCACAATCAACTCCATTTTTAGTGGGGAGGAGGGTCAAGGAACTCCAATTCTACTTACTAGTAAGAATTTGGGGGATTCTTGGTAATCCTAACAACAATTTCTTGTTTGTTCGGGGGAAATTCAAGTGTAGATTGAAGGTTTATTGAAGATTAGTCATCAAAGGTATAATTTCTCGTTCCCAATTTCATTGTTCATTCATTGTCTTCATTCATGCCTTTTAATTGCTTTCATCTTTAAGTGCTTTCTTTATTGCTTTCTTTTAATTGCTTTCTTTATTATGATCATGTCTAGGTTAGATTTAAATGCTTTCTTTACATAATTTATCGCTTTCCGCACTTGAGAAAAACCCATTTACACAAACCGATTACCTTAATCAAGCCTCACACCTATCCCTGAGACCGACATCCCTAACTTATAAAACCACAAAAATTACAACCGAACAATGGCGTTGTTGTCGGGGATGGCGTTATTTGGTAGATTAGGTGATTGGTTTGTGTGTAAATAGTTTAATTGCTTTCTTGATTATGTTAGAAAAATGTAGCACAAAAACTTGAATATCGAAAAAAAACAATAAAAAAAACAATAAAAAAAAGAAGGGAAAAAAAAGATTGCATGTTTTAGCTTCCCTCAAAATGAGCAAGAATTATTTTGTGATTATCGTGATAAATTAAATGATTATCTTGCTTATTGGGCCCCTCATGGTTATATTTATTCTAATTGGGAAGTGTTAGTTGTTACTAATGAGGGATTGAATTTCGAGACCCGTTCTCTTCTGAATTACTTTGATTTCAATGTTTAAAATGAGTATCGGGCTTGGGAATTATTTGATTGGTTGTACACGGATACTCGCCAATTTGGGGAGACTTTTTATTCATCGAGTTCTTATTTTAGTAATCCGTGTGCTCTTCATGCTCAATGGCACTATGAGAAACGTTATGATCTTTCTCCATGTGATGATGTAGAGTCTTGTCATTTGTGTGTGCATTGTGAATCTCCGTCTCATGCTTCCGAATCTTGTAGACTAGATAAAATTGGTGCTGAAATAGTTGGTTTACAAGATAGGATGAATAAATGCATGCAAGAATTTAAACACGTGCTTAAACCTAGGGTGGAAACTTATCTTGCACAATTGGTTGATTCGAACGTTGAAATAGGTCATTCATCGTCTTTGAGTCCTGAAATGCATGACGATTCTTCTGTGTATGATTATGATTACGATGATGACTACTGTAATGGACATAGTTTTGTAAGGAGGATTAGTGATTCCTTAGCTCTAGCCCCACCTAGTGACCATGAGGATTATGATGATTCTATGTGTGATGATGAAGAACTAGATGATTACATGCTTGATGATGAACCATTGTCCACACCGTTGTCCATGCCTTTGTGTGAAGAAAAAAATGAGTTTATTGAATGCTATGATGCTTGATGCTTGTGATATAATTGAGCATGATCTTGTTGAGAGTGAAGTTGTATCCTTTGTGATTGAATGTGTGCTAGATACTGATTTATTCACTTTCATTGAGAATTATTGCATTAGCGAGGCATTAGCTACCCTTTCTTGTAAATCCATTGATGTGAAATATTGTGATGATGAACTTGAGTCTATGGGGATTGATCCTAAGTGTTTGAACTTGGTTTGTGACAATGATATTTTTGATGGTGATATGCTTTATGAGTCGTTGTTTGCATCCAAGTCTTCCCATGAGCATGTCCATGAAAGTGTTGTATTGCCTCCTTCCGTTGATTTGTATACTCAATCTCAATTTATGAGTCAATGGGAGGATCCATTTGTCATGTCTTCTTTCACCGTGCCTAGAAAAGTCTTGTATATTCATGAATTTCATCAGTTCTATGACTTTTCTAAGGCATTTGATAAATTGTTAAGGGCACTAATGTTTGTTTATGTGCTATTGCGAGTGTGCTCTTACCACCACCATTATGAGATGCATGAGAGGATGCATGATTTGTTACTCCGGGCGTTGAATGGTTCTGACTTGGTGCCCGATATCGTGAGGTGAGAAGGAATGATTTCTTGATAAAACACCTTCTAGGTAATATCCTTCCTCACCTTTTATGTATATTTAATGAGTCAGCTTTCTTTTCTTCTTTTTGTGTGTTTCTTTTTCTTTAATTTTGGGGTGCTTGCTTACCTTTTTCTTTTTCCATTTTGAGGACACGACAACCTCTTTGTGTTGGAGTGGGAGGGTAGTATGCATTCCGGTATTCGAGTCTAAGAAAAGAAAAAAAGAGTTGTTTTGTAAATATTTTAGTTTGTTTTCTTAGTTCTTTAGTTCCTAGTGTCTTGTATAGTTTGTTTTCCTTTTGATCTTGTATACGAACCATAACACATAGTATGCTTTTCTTGTTTATTTCTAACATATGTGTGATGTTCTTTGGATCTTGGATCGAGTTGCTTTTATTGAAAAATTCTGAGGTAACCCCTTTCCACCCTCTCTTTATATGAATATATCATTGATCCATGATGCATGCTTGATTTTCTTTTTGGGTGGCGAACCCTTTGAATGAGAATGTTGGATATATTTTGTTGTTGGAGCCATGTGGGCTCGGGTCGCCACCGCTTTTTATGTGATAAGTGTTTGTATATATGCTCTTCTTGGTTTTCTACCTTGCTTGTGACACCCTTCTCACAATGGGGACATTGTGGTGTTTTGTGTTGGAGTGGGGGTGATATCTTTCATTGTTCATGGGTAGATTACCTTGTTTTGAGTCTTTGTTTTTGTTTTTCGTAGTTTGTGTCTAAAAATTGAAAATTTTGTGTGTGAAAAGAAAATAAAAAGGGGAGAAATGTTGTGAAAAATCCAAAAGTGGTTTTTCTTTTTGAAGATGTTTCCGTTCACAGTTGTGTAGATAGTTGTCTAATTTGCTGATTTAGTCAGTTGGAAGCGGCCGGTATGAATAATGATGGGCCTCAGAAAGGATTTTTGCCATGACTTATCTCTATTAGACCTCTACATGGAATGGGAAAGCGGAATCTTCAAATCTTACACGCTTTGACTGTGTCTTCTTACCTAAGTTAGACGGTTTTAGTTGTTCAATTGCTTAAGCTCTTAATTAATGCATTAAATAATTACTGCCGGGCCTACCGTCATAGGTTGGTTTGGGTGGATCGGCACCCTATGCCCCTTAAGTGCAATGACTCACGTATGGAGAAACCTAGCAGGGAGGGTAACCCTTTGCGAAGGCCGGTGCTTAAATCCCGCAAAACCCGACACCGACGCTCTAAAAGACACAAAACGGATTGAGTGGAAAGAAAAGAGCGTAGGTTTTTGAAAAAGAAAGAAAAAGAAAAAAAGAGTTGAGCAAAAGAATGGTAAGAAAGAGCAAGAAAAAGCAAGAAAAGGAAAGAAAAAAGAAAGAAAAGAGCGATGTAAGTAAAAAGAAAGAAAAGAGAGGTTGAAAGAAAAACCAAGAGTGAAGTAGGATAGATAATCCCGAGCTTGAGCATGAGAAAAACTCTGATTGTCTGGTTTAGGATAGGAAGGACCGGCTAGAGCCCACTTGCACATATGCACGAGGTGTTTTGCTCATCAGGAAGTGTTTTGGTTCAAAATCTCAAAGATTGGCAGTTTTCCAACCTTCGTGTCTTAATTTGTTTATACTTGCTTCTTCCAATTGATTGTTGAGGCGGGTTGGGGAACTAGGTGCATGATTGGGGACGAGAATGTTTTCTTTGCTTTTGTTTTGGTTTCGGTTTTCGGTTTTCACTTCTTTTTCTTTCCCCTTTTTCTTTTTTCATGGCTTTTGTTGATATAGTTGCTATAAACCCTCACGAGACCTACCTCGTCCACCCGGGCTACCGGGGGGTTTAAAGGGCTTGATGCATATGCTAAATGCATCCGCGATTCCTGCGAAAGTGAGTTAGGGTTTTTAGTTTTTCTTTTTAGTCCTTTTCTTTGTTTTTAGTTTGCTCGGGGCAAGCAAACCCTTGTGTTGGAGTAGTGTTCGGTCTCGTTCCGAACCAAATTTCTTCTCTTTTATAGGGTATATTTGCTTGTTTTAACCCCTATTTATATATTAGATATAATGATTTGGTGTTTTGTAGGAAAATAAGGAGTTAGAAGAAGTTTGGACTTAATTGAAGGTTTTTAGGGAATCCCGAGCTATTTTCCGAGTCAAACCAAGTCAACCCGAGCCGAGATCCGAGTCAACCCAAGTCAACCCGAGCCGAGAGCCGAGGCGAAACCGAAGATGGAAATTCCATATCAAGATTAGCGCAAAACAGGGGAACGGTACAAACTCAAAGGTTTGAAATACGTGTGCCTTCACCCTTTGGGTCATAACTCCTTCGTTACAACTCCGATTGGTCTGAAATTTTGGGAGCTTAAAGTACACATCGAGAGCTTTCCATCGATATCTTACGGGCCTAAAACGGAGTTTGGATGAAGAAGTTATGCGCGTTTGAAGTCGGCAGGGAAAAGCTGCCCAGAACAGTGGCTCGCCCGAGCCATCTGCTGGCTCGCCCGAGCCAGGCTTCTGGGGCAACAAAGACAAGCCAGGAGAGCCGAACAGTAGGCTTGCTCGCCCGAGCCACTCTGACTGCACAAAAGTTGTTGCGCGTGCTGCGATTTGTTTCTAGGGTTTTGGGTTGTATTTTTCCTTCTTCTATAAATACCCACTTGTATTCATCCAAGTAATATCAATTAGCCTAGGTAATTTAGGAGTAGAATTAGATTTATTGCTTTCCTTTATTTGCTTTAATCTCTCTTTAATTGTTCTTCAAATTTTCAATTGTTCTTCATTGTTCTTCAAGCTTTCTTTGATTTCTAGCATTAGTATTCAACTTTCTCAAGCTTTCTCAATCTCTCTCAAGCTCTCTCTTGTCTTCATTGAAGTGTTTTACAAGTTTTCTCTCTCTCTCTCTCTCCTCTCTAATCTCCATTGTTGACTTGTTTTCCAAGCTTTATAGTGTTAGCCACAATCAACTCCATTTTTAGTGGGGAGGAGGGTCAAGGAACTCCAATTCTACTTACTAGTGAGAATTTGGGGGATTCTTGGTAATCCAAACCACAATTTCTTGTTTGTTCGGGGGAAATTCAAGTGTAGATTGAAGGTTTATTGAAGATTAGTCATCAAAGGTATAATTTCTCGTTCCCAATTTCATTGTTCATTCATTGTCTTCATTCATGCCTTTTAATTGCTTTCATCTTTAAGTGCTTTCTTTATTGCTTTCTTTTAATTGCTTTCTTTATTATTATCATGTCTAGGTTAGATTTAAATGCTTTCTTTACATAATTTATCGCTTTCCGCACTTGAGAAAAACCCATTTACACGAACCGATTACCTTAATCAAGCCTCACACCCATCCCTGAGACCGACATCCCTAACTTATAAAACCATAAAAATTACAACCGAACAAGCACGCATGGTGCTATGTCGTGTCCTATTTGCATGGATGGTTTGAAAGCAATTCGTCTGAAGCATGGGAGGAAAGCATCGTGGTTTGACTGTCACCGACAGTTTCTTGCAAAGGGGCATGCTTTGAGAAGAAATCGAAAGGCATTTCGAAAGGGGCACACTTGCCCAGATAGAACTGCCCCACCGTGTAGGAAAAACGGTTATGAAATCTACGAGGAGGTGAAGCACTTCCCCAAGGTGACTACCAATGGCGACTTTGTTGTCCCGGGATTCAGAGAGAATACTCATAATTGGAAAAAACAAAGTATATTTTGGGAGTTGCCTTATTGGAAGGATCACATGGTTCCACGCAACTTAGATGTGATGCACATTGAGAAGAACTTTGTGGACAACATCGTAAACACGGTGATGGGGGTGGACGGCAAAACGAAGGATGATGGAAATGCAAGGAGGGACGTGGCGGACATATGTGATAGGCCGGAACTCCATCTATTGCCCGGTCCTAACGGTAAACCCCTACAGCCTTGAGCCAAATATGTTCTTCCTGAGGATAAGCGAGCGCACGGACGCTTATGCTTCGAACTTCGCAAACTGTGTTGATGCATTAGGTAAAAGGTTTCAAAACTTTAAAAGCCATGATTGTCATGTGTTCATGCAGACATTGTTACCTGTTGCGTTCCGGGCACTTCCCGATGATGTGTTGGAGCCACTCGTTCAGTTAAGCCAATGGTTCAAGAGCCTGTGCTCCACAACATTGAAGCACAAAAGAAATTCCCATAATAATATGCAAGCTGGAGACAATATTTCCACCCGACTTCTTCAACGTAATGGAACACTTGCCCATTCACCTCTTCCAGGAGGCATTCTTTGGTGGTCCTGTTCAATATCGTTGGATGTATCCCTTTGAGAGGTATTTCGGGTGGTTGAAGAAGAAAATAAAGAACAAGGCACACCTTGAAGGATCTATGGCCCAAGCGTGCCTCATGTTTGAGATTTCCCAATTCGCATCTACATACTTTGGGACGGATAATGTATCGTCTTCTACATCAACAAGTATGCGTAATGAGGACGATGGGGATGAACCTATGTTATTGTCGGTTTTTAAGGACAGTGAGAGCCCTGTGGGAGGTGTAAACACGAGGTGGCTCTGCGATCAAGAGTATAAAGCAGCACACCTTCATGTTCTACTGAACTGCAAAGAAGTCAACCACTACTTAGAGTAAGCAATAATGCTCACTAACGACTTCATTAAATTGATATGTATTATAAGTGTAATTAATGAGCTTGCTTCCCTCGCAGCTTGTTTAAGAATTACAAGTTGACTTCATTTCCGAACACCACGGACACTCAATTGGATCAGATGATTGAAGCAGAGTTCGCTCAATGGTTTTATCAGCTATCTGTGAGTAAAACAATCATTTACATAATTTCAATTTTGACCATATGTAGCCAAAACTTAAACCATTCAACTTCTTATGCGGGGCTCCAAAAGTAGGAAAATTGGGAAGCGTTTCGGTTTTACGAAGATGAGCGTCATGAACACCTTTATCAGTTAGCCCGAATGTCTTCCCCTAAAGTGACTACCTGGAGTGCTTACCGAATCAACGGGTTCTTATTTCACACACAAGCAAGGAGTAACTCAGTGGCTTCGTATAGTGCGGGGGTGTGTGTCAAAGGCACGGGTGGCGGTGGATTTGTCGATGACTTCTATGGTGTTCTCCAAGAAGTCATTGCACTGGAATATGTTGGGCCTATCAACAAGAAAAACATACTGTTTAGATGTGATTGGTTTGACAATACCCCAGTATGAGGTGTATGTTCACCAAGGTTATGCCCGTTTGTTGAATTACACAAGGACAGACGGTACTGGAAGTACGACCCATTCATCATGGCAGGGTGCGTAACCCAAGTGTTGTTCATGAATTACCCGACAGGGATACGAGATAAAGCTAACTGGTGGGTTGTGGCTCCAAACAAACCATCTTATGCACAGTACAAGCAGTTCACCCTTCCGTTGGCTATCCAAGATGACCAACCAAGAGCTGTTATCCCGATCAACCCCTATGACGGTACCGTATTACAAGTACTCGCTATTGAAGGGGTGTTCGATGAGGTTGCAGACATGGACAACGCACAATTAATAGTGGGTGGTAATACGTCTGATGTAGCCAATGAGGACGATGAAGACATCGAGGATGACAAAGATGATGATGGTGACGATGATGAGGTTGATGAGGACGATGAAGACAACGAAGACTATTAAATAACAATATAGTAATCGAATTTTGATTGTGTTACAATTGTCTTCAACGAACACATATTATGTATTCTATTTTCTAAATGAAACGAATTGATTGTGTGCCTAAGTGTGTGCCTAAGTGAAACGAATTCAATGTTTTTCATATTCTACCTCAATGTATCGTCGATCACTTTTAATGCATTGTATTGTTTGGGAGTGGTTAATAGTTCAAATTACCAACCATTTTATTTCGTGCAAACTGATACTAACTCAATGTTTATTCTACTTTTATTTTGCAGTTGCATTATGTCAGGAAGAGACGGATCACGCAGACCTCGGACCCGGGGTGGGTCTAGACCGAATGCGAGGGGTGGTTCTTCATCGGTGCCACAGACTCCATACATTCCCCAGTTTGATCCAGGCCATGAAGCTGCTTCTCAACCTGAGGGGAACAACTACGACTTCTTTTCACAGCTAGACCCATCCACTCTGGAGCTCATACCGTTCTTTGCGGGTAGTACTGTGCCAGCAGGGAACGAGACGATGGGTGGGTTTTATGCTCAGGGGCTTCAGGGGGGTACCCAAACTGATGTTGGGGGTACCCAAACTGAAGGGAATGGAACCCAGGCCGAACAGGGTGGGCCGCAGACTGAAGGGGAGGGCGACACTACCCAAACGTCGGGGAACGATATCACCGAACGATATCGAATTCAACTGGACGTTCGGGCGGACGCTCAAAAAACGCCGGATGGGAGGTTCATCATTAGACCTTGTAATGGCGCGTGAGTATCAATCTGAACTTCGATTATGCATTTATAACTTAATTTGTGTTTAAATATATATAATTTTATATGCACTCAATCTAATCGATGTTTCATTTCAAATTGATTTAAGTGTGGCGCCATATGGGGCACACGCAACCAGGGCCATGATGGACATAGTAAAGCAGAATTTCCGAGGCTTATGGCCGGTATGGAGCAAAGTGCCCCAGAGGACGGTGAATTTGATATACGACGAGTTCAGGGTAAAACTCTCACATTTTTCCATCTTTAAATTTTTGCATACGTACGTTGTATGATATATATGGTTTAATTTATTTGCATGTTTAATTCTTCATGTATGGTTTGAATGCAGAAAAAATTTTGGTGGGAGGACCAACACGAGACCTATATACGTGATTGGTTCCTTAGGAGGGCCCAAAAACAGTACGCCGACGCTATCGGAAAATCCAAAAAAAGATGGCTGGAGGGGAGGGGCAAACCCAAATGGATTGTCGACGACGAGATTTGGGAGAAATTCATTGCCCATTGGCAAGACCCCAAATTCGTCGAGAAGAGCAAGAATATGAGCAAGGCGAGGAAAATGAACCAAGATAAGGGTCCACCATCACACACAAGGGGCCCAGTTTCCTTCGGTATCGTCAGAGAGAAGTTGGTAAGTTAATTATGAATTTAATTATGACTTTAATTATGGTTTAATTTAACGTTTAATTTATATTCACACTTACGTACAGAAAGAAAAAAACGATGGAAAAGACCCTGACATATGGGAACAATTCGAAGCGACCCACATGAAGCAGGGCACCAATCAGTGGGTGCACGATAGGTTCCGCCAGCTTGGGGTAAGTACCTTCATCATCCAATATTTAAGTTATTATAATCGTACGTACTCGTATGAACATTAACTTTAATTCGCTTATTCCAACTACTCTTTCTTTGTATCGACCAGGAGACGATGCATAGTGATTATGAATCGCATGTAAGAGAGATGGAGGCAAAGCAACGGAGGGCCAACCGTAAACTCCCATTATGTCCGAGACGAGTTACGGTTGGACAAACAACCGCAAAGTCGGGACACGTCGTGGCATGGGGTTGTGGGGAAGCTATGAAGACGCAGTTCCCACATCTCATCGAGGAGACGCCCACGACGTCGTAATAACACCGAAGCCGACGTCCGAGCCTCTATTACGAGTGAACAGAGAGCTTCAGCAACTCGAGGAAGAGAGGCAACAGCGAACAAGATAAGCGCATGCCGCAGAACAATTCCAGAGAGAATTAGAGGAACAACGGCCCGACCGACGCAGCTTGGAGAGAAGGTGAGGCAACAAGTCATGCAACAAATGTTGCAAATGCAAAGAATGTTGCGGCAAGCAAGTCGAGTTGGCAAGCCCTTCTCGCTGGATCTTCCTCCGAAGTCAAGTGTCATACACCGGACAACCTCCTCCACCGCCGCCCGCCGCGCAGATTTCGTCGGACCCCGCCTCTCAAACCCCACAACCTCAGCCACTGCCTCCCGAGGACTCGTTATATGCTTACCCAGGTAAGCATATTTTTTTCCATAAACACAAAATTAAATTACTAATTACACGTTCCAATAATTACTTAATTCATTTTGATTGTATTTCATACCTTTAATTTCCAAATTGTTGTTGTATCCTAGGAGGCCAATACCTATTCCATAGCCTCGAAGAATTGACACAACGCCAGAATCAGGGTGATAATGACGACGATGAGGAGAAGAGCGAAAGTGATGATGACGATGTCGCCGCCGTGTGACGACATTAATCGATCATTTTAATTGTGTTTATATTTTACATTGTACGAACATCTAAACTCTTTGTTAATTACATTCATACTTATTAGCTAGTACATTATTTAATCCAAACATCGAAATATTTTTCATTATGTTTGCGCACATACGTACAAATTAATTAACTTAATTAACATATATATATATATATATATATATATATATATATATATATATATATATAATAACACGTACATATACATGAGAATAATTATAATTAACAACATAATCGAGAGTGAAACATATATATATATAAATTAAATTATCTACCTAGAAAAAATTACAATATAACTAACAATAATAATAATTAATAATTAACTATACCTAAAAAATATACACATATATACATCATAATTAGTTATAATTAAAATTAAGAATATATAATAGTAATAGTATCAATAATAATAATAGTATCAATTATAATATCAATAATAATAAAAAAAACAATAATAATAATAATAATAATAATAATAATAGCGCGCGCCCAGCCAGCAGCGAAAATTTTTCAAAAATTTATCCAATTTAGGCGTCTGTTTTCTCGCCAAACAGACGCCCAAATTATTGAAATTGAAAATGGCGTCTGTTTGGCGGGAAAACAGACGCCATTTTCCCAGCACCTATATAAACCTCAAGCCCTCAAACTTCCCTCCGAATTTTTCCCACCCATCTCCATTTCATTTCTCTCATCTTCTCTCATCAATTCTCTCATTTCCCCTAACCTTCAAAACACCTCAAATCCATCCAAGATTGATGAATTGAAAATTTTACAATTGATGATTGAACATTGGAGAGTGAAGATTGAAGATACAAGATTGAAGATTGAAAAATCAAGATTGAAAAATATTGAAGTCATATATTAATTGTAATTTAGGTTTTTATTTTGTTTGTATCATTTAATTTAGTAAAAAATATCATTAATAAAGTTGTATTATATTTTTTTATTTGTTAAAATATATATTCATTATCATTTCATTGTTGTTATTTCTATAAAATGTATATATATATATATATATATATATATATGAAATTGTACATACATGAATATTTGCAAATATATATCATTTATTATTATATAAAATGTATTTATTTTCATTATTATTTTCATTATTAATGTCTCCACAATTCTTATTAAACAATTTAATTACAAATACAAAAATTTAATTTTTACGCTTTATTTTATAATTAGAACACTCAAAATATACTATTTATTCTAATTATTTTCATTATTGAATTCACGTTATTTTATAATTACAAATGCAAATATATATCATTTAAGTTTTTTTGTTTCAGAACCCAATTCCAATGTCTGCTTTGGATGAAACAGACGTCGCTTTCAGATAAAAAGCATTGTCTGTTTCATGCCGCATGACGCTAAATTGGTCTGACACAACCCTTGTAGTCTGCAATAATTTTGGCGTCTGATTCAAACAGACGTCATTTACAGACGCTTTTTTAAAAATGGCGTACTAGGTTTTGGCGTCCGTTTTAATCAGACGCCAAAACCATTTTAGCTTCTGTTTACACCCATATCAAACGCCAATTCTAGACGTTTTTGGGCACCAATTCTACTGGTGAATGTTTGCACGACTCCTTGATAGAGATAACCCTCAAACTTTTATGTGGAACTCCCATGATGGAATCATGAATTCAAATATAATTATGTGATCAGTCTTACAAAAATCAAGGTTTTAAAATTTATCTTTATGGATTATTAAACTAGGTTCTATTTCATGTACCCTTGTATGACAAAATACATCGTCAATCCGAATAATCTCAGAAGAATCAGCTACGACTGTCGACTGATACAACACACAAAACAGACAGGCATAGAAAACTGCGTACACTATTTGGGCTCTATGTGTGTTGACACCATATATTCACCACTATAGTCAAAGACATCATCATCATTGCTAGCACCGTTTTTCTCCATCAAAGCGTCATAGGGATCATTTTTCAATTCCACAAAATTGGCAACAGAAGATGATGCAGTTGTTGAAGCGATTCCAATGTCATCATTTTGTAGAATAATCTCTATCTCCTTGACCACATCACTCATTTTTGGGCGTTCTGGAGCGGTCCCTTTGAGACATCTCATAGCTAGCTCGACAAACTTTCCAAGCCCGTAAAGGTTTCCAAGGTTT
Source organism: Portulaca oleracea (assembly GCA_029582165.1). Classification (NCBI taxonomy): domain Eukaryota; kingdom Viridiplantae; phylum Streptophyta; class Magnoliopsida; order Caryophyllales; family Portulacaceae; genus Portulaca; species Portulaca oleracea. The sequence continues at coordinate 27,471,068 of CM055875.1, read as the reverse complement.
TTAAGGCTAGGATCAATCATGCTTGACAAGCCCCAAAACTCTATATCCTCCTTATTTACCAATATTTTGGCCTCTCGGACAATGTACTTTCCCATTTCAACTGGCTGCTTTCCTGTTATTAGTTCCAACATGAGTACCCCAAAACTGTATACATCGCTCTTCTCAGTCAACAGTTGCGTGTCATAATACTCAGGATCAAGATAACCCTGAAACCATATGGAGAATTCAATGACATTAGTACAAATGTTACACATGTAGTCTATAGGAGCGGTAAGGAAGAAACCAACATTAGTTGGTGAAAATTTCAAACAACATAATACAGAGCGCACACTACCCTAAACATACCAAAATCAACATGAAGAGGCTTGATTAATGAATATCAAAATACCCAATAAGAAACACAAGCTAAAAATGACAAACATGCAAGCCAAAATTACTTGTCCTAAATTAAATGAACAAAAACTTTGTTTGGCAAATATTGATTTGTTTCCTTCATAGCTTAACACACAAACTAACAACAAATTTGAAACTGGACCAATTCACACAATCACACCACATTGAAGATAGTATTTCACAATCATCGGTGCCTTTATCAAAAACAAACCCCAATTTACCTAATCTCATCGTAAATTTACAATAACCAACTTTTCAGTTGCAAATGCACTTTATCTAGCCAACATATGTGGGAAATGGGTTGAGTCTTAGGTAGGTCATGTCTCTCTAATTAAATATATTGAATCGATACATGATGGGTCAACAATGGAACTAGAAAAAAATGGGTTGGCATGTTAAAGCATATAAATTGATCGGTCGGACAGGCTGGCTCTTTAAAGATCCATTTTATGAAATAAATTACTTTTTTTCTCAATTTACATATCACACTAATTTACATGTTACATTTATTAGATTTATTCATATCGAAGAGGTTCTTAACATAAAGTTGCACCATTTTGAAAGTGGACCTAAAGTTGGTTGCTCATAGGCTTGTTAGACCTGACCGACATCAGTATTAGTAAGACCTAATCCTACTTGGTTGGTTTGACCCATCCCTACAAGTCAAGAAAGAATCATCATTTGGAATATGAAAGCTTACCAGGGTTCCTTTAACTTGAGTAGTAACATGACCTTTCGCACTGTCATCTACCAACTTACTCAAGCCAAAATCAGCAACCTTGGCTGTTAAATTTTCATCCAACAGTATATTGGTTGACTTGATATCCCTGTGAATTATTGGGGGATTCGCATGGTCATGAAGATATGTTATTCCTCTGGCTGAACCTAGAGCAATACGTAATCTCCCCCTCCAATCAAAATAAATCCCAGATTTCCCTACAAGTCATAAAACAATTGGATGTGAAAACCAATTTTAGAAAGTCCTTTCAAACTATAACATAATACTCACCCAAAAAACATTTATTAATAGTCCACTATGTTACTTCATATTTTTCATTAATTCTTCCTCAAATATTGATGTCAGATATTTGAAACCTAAATAAGGTTCATCTACATCGAAAAGATACGAAAACTTTTAGAAACTCAACACTTACAAAATGGACATACCAGATAAACTTTCCTTGAGTGATCCATTTGGCATATATTCGTAGACCAATATTTGTTCACCTTGCTGAACACAAAACCCTAATAGGTTGACCAAGTTGTTATGATGAACTCGTGAAAGCAATTCAATTTCGGTCTTGAACTCTTTCCCTCCTTGTTTCGACTCTTTTATAGATCGTTTGATTGCTACCTGTTGGCCATTGGCTAGCATTCCCCTATAAACCTGGTGACAATCAAGGAAATCATACTAAATAGAATAACCAATACACAATGTCTTATGTGAGAACCTTATAGTGCCAATTTAGACAATCCTGAATGGTTAGACTCAATTAACTAGGGCTGAATTGTGCATGCTAACTCGGTTGAACACAACTTGTTTGTTCCATTCCTTTTTCCTTACACCCAAAACCAAAACATAGGCAGTAGGCGTGGACTAGTATGATTTGAGGTTGTTACAAAGGCCTAAGTCATCTACCAATTCTATATACCTACTTGTATGAAGTTCATAAAGGAAGAGCTGAGCTACAGGCTAAAAAACCAACCAACCCATCAAGCTGCAAACTAAAACAACCCTCTCCCAACTTTGAAATAGGCTTGATTACAGGGCCAACCATTTGACTTTTCTGGCCACCAATATACAAAGGGAGGTGAATATGATTCAAACCTTTCCGAAGCCTCCAACACCTATTTCATTACGCTCGGAGAAATTATCCGTGCAGCTTTTCAATTCATGGTATGGAAAATATCTGGCTCCCTTCAATTGTGGAGCATCGCCACTATACTCTTCACTTGAACCCCAAGACACTTCAGATAATACAACAGATGCATCATCAACAACTCAATAATGGTGAGCAAAAGAAGGTAAACACAATAAGAAATTGCGTTGCTGTGCTTACCAAATGGTCTACTCAGACTTAATGCTCTTTCAGCTCTATACTTCTGCTTCATAGCATAAACTCCAACCGCCACGACTAGCAACACAAGAAAGGTGCAAGCGGCAGCTATACCTATTATTAAGGGTAAGCTAAAAGACCTTCCAGCATTTTCAACTGACAAACACAAATGAAATAAATTGTATTCAGGCATGATCTGTATTAGGACAAGTATAGCATTGTGTGAAATACCAATCATGACATTGAGCTCGTACCTGAGAATCTATATAAAAGTGGGTAAAAGGAGTATGGTCCAAACTCGTCTGGTGGTGTAAGCTTCTGACCAACGAGAGAGGAACTGATTCTCTGCACTTCTGACTGATTAAAGTGAGTTCCTGAAGATGGGAAGAAGTCCACATAAACCTGGAGGTAGTCATCACAAGGATTAATCTCACGGTACGGAAGGACAACGGAGCGAGGTTTGAGGGTAAGATTTTGCCACAAGTTTGTTTCTAACTTGTGAAAGGGGGTAGGGTTACACAAATCCCTGAATAATGCTGCATGGAAAGACAGATATCCTTCATATGGGTATGCACACTCGCAATTCAGAGGATTGAGCTTCTGAAGACTGTCTATGCACGATTTGCTCCCACATTCCGGAGGAACAGTGATGTAAGGTTTTCCATTTTTCGATCGGAGCATGCAGTAGTCAGATTCAGTCAAAGATGACAAGGTACAAACAGGGTTTCCGGACAAACTGTAATCCACACAGCCAAATATAAGTGTTAAGCATACTCAGCAAGAAGAAACGAGGGGTTCATAAAGTTTATTGCATTGAGAATTTCTCACTTCAAGGATTTCCGGTAGGGACCCAGTGTTACACGAGAAATATTATTGCCCTCGAAATCAACAAGAACTAATTGTTGGCTCACGCTATCTCCCATATCCAATGTCCCATTGAATGCGTTATTTCTCAGCTTCCTGCACATTTTTTTTTTTGTCCAAAATTATATGATTTTTCTCTTTCACCACGAAAACAATAAACTTCGGTTGGGTTCAAGTCAGATTATTGAAGCAAAGCAACTATGAACTAGGAAAACCATTAGTTTTCACACTGAATTTGTCCCATACATTTGTCAATCTGATATGAGTGCAATAAGTACAAGAAAATTGAATTTGGTGAAAATTTCAGGTTGTCATACGGATCATTCATGCAAAGTCCATGGAACAACTTTGTATCAAAGCTTACACTTCCTGAATCTGTGAACCACTAAATAGCACATCAGGTACTTGTCCGTAAAGTGAACCATTCTCAATGACCCTGTAATTCATATCAAAACATTACATTTAGAACACTAGCATTTATTATTAATTTTGTTGTTGTGTTAGCTATAAACAAATAACATTCACAGGAATCTTACAGTGTCAATAGATTTCGTAAAGTTGAGAACCATTCTGGGGCCTCTGAATCTTCAAAGCTGTTGTAGCTAAGATCCCTATGGAAAGTGCAATATGGTGGCTCAATAAATTACTAGGCCATATGCACAGAAGAAAGGTAAAGGCGAACGAATTTCAATATAACAAAGACAAAACCAGCGTATGCCTTACAGGAAATTGAGAGAATTCATTCCAGTTAAATTTGGCATTGGACCTGTAAGCTTGTTGTGAGCTAGATTCCTATATGAACACGCACATACACACACATGACGAGAGAAAATGAGTGAGGCACTTGTGATTAATTTCCTCTCATTATTTAAAACAAAATCTGTAGAAATACCCACAATTCACTAACTCGAGAGAGATTGTTAAGATTCAATGGCACTTTTCCTGTCAAAGAATTCCTATCCAGCCGTCTGCATAAATGTTCTTTAATCAGTAAAGTATACAATGATAAAATTAAATCATCTCTGAAGTAATTTCATAAATTTTCCATGATATGCACTTACACAACTTCAAGAGTCTTAACAAGTCCTAAGGTGGATGGGATGCTCCCAGTCAGTTGATTTCCATCAAAAAGTCTGTTTCATAGACACATGAAAAGTACAGCATGAGATAGAGAGATAGATAGAGAGAGAGAGAGAGAGCAAATAAAGATTGTTGCATTGACTAACAGATGAATCAGGGTCATGTCCGAATGGAAAAGCTGAGGTGGAATAGATCCTGAAAGCTTGTTTTTGTTAAAGTGACTGCAAAAATCAGATTATGCATGAATAAGGGAAGCACCAATCATTTTCTCCCTACTCTGGAAGCACAAAGGTTTCACAAAAAATACTCATAAATGCTCAGCCTTCAACAAACGATCCAAACCTGGGACGTTGGGAGTTGAGACAGGAATAGAACCTGACAACTGATTGTCTGCCATATCTAGCCAGAACACCTTGGAAAGAAAACCAATAGAGTTTGGTATTGCACCAGTAAACTTGTTCGAGTTGAGAGCCCTGATGAGCAGGCAATATAATCATAAGAAATAGAAAAATGGGTTTTGACTTGCTAATGTTAATTAAGGTATAAAATCCAAGGGTTCAGAAAATGCCTGCTACTAAATATATGAGACATTTGTTTGTAAACGGTGTTAAGAGTCAAGACCCGTGCATTAAAATTTTAAGTTTTCAGTGTTGCATACAAGAATTGTAACTCGGTAAGGTTCCCAAGCTCTGAAGGAATGTTCCCATTGAATCCACATCCTGCCAAGATCCTGCACAGATCATACAACTTTTATGCTCAAGCTTTTGAATTTAATTGAAGAATGCTTTCCCTCTCCTGTTTACTGAAACTTACAAAGTATTGAGCTTTTTTAGATCTCCTACAGCTGGGTGAAGAGGACCTGTAAGGTTCGGATTGAAAGAAAGATCCCTGCAGCATGAGAATATGATGCATGTTAATAAGGCAAAATTCTCATTGGCAAAACACATGCATTCACTACAAGAATCCAACTAGAATTGTCAACTAAACACTCACAGTGATGTTAATTCTGACAATTGCCCAATATCACCTGACAGTGTACCAATCAACCCCATGCCTGATAAACTCCTGCAATATAAGAAATTTACATTTTAGACTGCTTAGATGGTTAAGTATACAAACGGACTGAAAAAACAAATAATTGCAAGTGAAGCAATCATTCTCACAGGGAAACCACCCTTGATTGATCGTTGCAAGTTACTCCCTCCCATGGACCACCACAAGGATCATCTGATTTCTGCCAACTTCGTGGCGTGTATTGCCACTGACTTTTAAATCCTAAGAGGACTGCACCTGGATCACCAAATGGGACTCATTAGTGCACTATCAATCTTGGTTTTACTCATTTTGTAATCATTTTGTATGATACTAGTCCATGGATTCAAAACAAATACTTTTGGTGGTTCAATGACTAAATAGTTGCATTCGGCAAGTTTTGAAGTAGAGCCAAAATATTACTACCTTCATCCCAAAATATTATCCAAGTAAGCCTTGTAGTATTATATTCAAGTAAAAATAGTTTCTATCATAACTCTAATAACAGTAGTGTTATACGCTAAGTTAACATATAATTTGATAAATTACCAATCAAAGTTTATAAAGTTTCACTTGGTCTACATATATTGTGGTACTCTTTGGTTTCACCCTATTGATATTCTAGACTTTTAAGGGTCTGTTATTTGTTATTGTGAATAACAAATTTTATCATTTATCCCAAACTTACCTATTTTGACCCTATTTATCCCAAACTTACCTATTTTGACTGTATTTATCCAGATCAGGTTGAATAAGCATTTTACAACTCTATACGATTCTCAAGTTTGAAAAGAATCAATTGTCAAAACTCTATAACAAGCATGTAAGATTCTTACTCTGTTTTAAACTATAGCTCCATATATTGAACCTTCGACTCTCTGTGTTCTACATTAAGGCCTGTTCTTTTATGTGTCTGGCAGGCTGCGGTGTCACACCGCACCGCAATTTTCCATATTCCACCATAACCCACTACAATCTACTATAATTCACCACAACCCACCACAATCTACTTTTTTTAATTTAATTTATCTTTTTTTAAAAGTTAAACTTTCCATATTCAACCACAATCCAACACAACTTTCCCCAACCCATCACAATCCACCACAACTTTTCCCAATCCCCACCACAGCCAGCGGTATAAAAGAACGGGACCTTAACTATCACTTAATTAATGTTACATAGTGTTCATGTTTTCTTTGACCAAGAATTTCTTTCTTACGACATTTGGTATGAGGGATATATGGTAAGTAGAATAGATGAATTAGTACTACTATTCCTATATTTATTTTATGAGAATTGTGAAAATTAAGGAATTGGGAATGAGAATAGAGACTCCAACTCCTACTCACCTTTTACTTGGAAGAAGGGTTTTAAAACTCAGGGTATTTTGTATTTTTGACCCCGAAATATAGGGTAATTAATTTTCTGGACTCTCGGTTTTTATTGTTAATTTTTTGGATTGTAAAGTTTATGATCTGAATAAAAAAAATAACCTTAAAGTTTGTGGACTGAGAAAAACGCGCGTATACCATTTTTCTTTTTCTTCCCATGTTTGAATTGTTCTCTCAATTGGCGCCAACTTCAAGATTAAAGTTAGATATTGTAGTTATAATACACATCTCTTATTCATGTCGGAATTACAACCCCTGGTATTTAGGGTCTAAATAGCTTCAACATTAACAGGAGAGGTGTTTTATAACTTCAATATCAACTTTAACCTTTGTCCTGAAGTTTAGCGTCAATCGGGCGAAAAATTCAAATATGGGAAGAATAAGAAAAGAACGCGACATGGACCTAGCTTTTAAGTCCAGAAACTTTAAGGTTTTTTTTTTCAGTCCACAAACTTTAGGGTTCAAAAAATTAACAATGAAAATCAAGGGTTTCAGAAAGTTAATTACCATATATTTCAGTGTTCAAAATGTAAAAAACCTTGACAAGTCATATTGTACGTAAATTGATAATTCAACATTAATATCATATTATCCTTATACTTAATTAATATTATCAACATTACCTTACCATCTTTAGATTAATCATGGTTATATTAGAAAGGAAAAACTTATAGTGGTTGTCAACTATGACAACCACCACAATGAAAACGATATTTATTCATATATGTATCGACTTTTATCTTCGCCATTCATTTTTTTATTTAGTACAACATTATATAATATATTTTCTTAACTAAAATAAATTTTCCGAAATTTTTTAAATTTAAATATCTTAAATCTAAATTTTTGTCTAGTAAATAAGCATATTTTGAAAAATATTTATTTTAAGTTTTTTTAAAATAAAATAAAATTTTAAAAAATATATTTTACAATTTATATTAAATAAGAAAGCTAATGGTCAAGGTAAAACTTGACACATGTACGAATAAGATTTATTTTACTTACGGTAGTTGTCATGGTTGACAACCACTATAACTGCATCATGTGAGTATTTATTCCAAATTTCACTCTCACTTCTTTCCATTTTAAATTATCACATAATAAACTAGGAAGTTGGGAATTTATATAAATATTCTCATTCTCATTCCCGTCGTAAATTCTAATTCGCACTATCAGTTCTCATCCTCATTCCTATTACACAACAAACGCCAAACGGGCTCATAGCACATTTTATTAAAAAGTTACAATATTATATTCTTACTATAGTATTTTGTATTAATCTAATAATAATAATTTCGTACAGTAGAACATTATATATATTAAGGAATTAATAGTCAAAATTTTTAAAAATTGACTGATAGATATATGAAGAAAACAATTAATAAACAATTACTCCCTCCGTTCCATATTATTTGTCTTTTTGTTGACTGTCACGGTCTTCGATGTCATTTTTTGATTGATAATTTCTTATACAATGTTTTATTAGCAATTGCAATATTATATACTTTTATGATAGTACTTTTTGTTACGAATCTAATAGTAATAATTTTATTTAACCAATCATTATATATATTATATTGAGAAATTTATGATCAAAATTTTATAAATTTGATTGCATAATTTTCCAATAGGACAAATAATTGGAACTGAGGCGGTAATATAAAATGGAGCGAGCAGTATATTTTTTGGCGTTTTATCGTACAAAAATAAACAAATAACATATAAAATACTCACAAATAACCAAAGTGCTCATAAAATTTTAAAAAAAAGAAAAAGAAAAAGAAAGGCGCCTCTTTTGGTGCCACTACATGCGTAATATGAGAAGTAGGATTTTACCCCCAAAGTTTTGAAAAATAGGTTTTCCCTACCTCAACTTTAAACTAAATAATGAATTATCACCTTACCTCTGTATTAAAGATTAAATATATAATTTACATTAATGTGAATTGACAAAATGTCCTTCATTTACAAATCCATTTGCACATATGATAAAATAAACTCATCCCACCCTTCTCATCTTCGTTCAATATGTGAGTTTCCATTCTTCATTTCATCTAGTGTTTCGAGTAGGACAACTTTAATGAGGATGAAAGGAGAAGCGACACTTTGTTATTCTTTCTTAGAGAGGTAAATATGTCTTTTGATACTTTTAGTTAGGGTTATTTCATACTTTTTACACCCTTATACAAAAGAACTTTTGTCTTCTACCAGAAAAATGGGTAAACTAATTATGATTTTAAACATGAGGTATGATAAATCTAATTAATTTTCAAAACATGGAGGGTAAAATCCTACTTTTTCAAAGTTTCAAGGGGTAAAAATCTAATTAGTTCCAAGTAAGATGCATATATGGTCTGTTAAGACTATTATGATGACTGTGGGTAATTATTTACCAATTTAAAAAATGAAAAATAGTGTTTATGAGAAAAAAGAATTCCTGAATTCACACTAGCAGTGAATCTTAGATGAAATTAAAATAAAGTTGAATTAAAAAAAAAATAAAGAGAGGAAGTTAACAAGGCAGATAAAAATGAAATACCATCGTTTGGATGAGTGAGAGAACAGGCGAGGTGAAGTATGTGAGAGGTAAGCATAGAAAGTAGTAGCATAAACACTCTGAGTCCAACCGCCATGGCTTCTTGTATCCGTACGTGTTAGCTTGCCTTAATTGCGGTTTTGGGTGTGGTTGTGGGTTGAGTGTCCAGGTTAATAAGTAATGCAGGAAGGAGGAGACTCGGTCTATGCTATCTCCATCATCTATGCTATCTCCATCATCGACTTTCACAGTGCACTCAAATTTTCCCTGGAAAAAAAATAGTAATAGTCTAATTTGTCTCTCTTCGTGGTAATTCAGTGTCAATCACCCTCATTATCTAATCTTTTCACCAAAATTTATGTTTCCGTCAAAATAAAAAAGTTTCCTTAGGAAAAAGTTGTGAGATAGTATTAAACAAGCATATTTTGAAAAAATAATTATTTTAAATTTTTTAAACTAAACTAAAATTTTAAAAAATGTTTTTTACAATTTATATTAAATAAAAAATTTAATTGTCAAGATAAAACTTAACAAATGTACGAGTAAGATTTATTTTAGTTATGGTGCTTGTCATGTGCTCATGGTTGACAACCTATAAGTATATTTAAAATGGAAGAAGTAATCTTTGAATTATTTTGCAAGTAAGCTGATTAGCATGGGACTTGAATAGTTGATGTCCTTTTATGCTTGACTTGTAGATGATTACTTTTCCAAGTCTACCAATTCAATTTGTGGGTCCGTGACTGTGAAATTTGAATGGCAGTTTCTGTTGCATGGCCTTGCTGATGGCCCCTCCCACACAATAATGTTATACCTTTTAGGCACTGTTCTTTTATGCGATATTTTGCGAGTGGTGAGGTGTGGTGGAATTGTGGTGATTATTGGTATGTGGGGTAGGTGAGGAGAGAGGATGTAAAAAGTAGAGGATAAAAGGGAGGAGAGAGAAAAGTAATGATTTACAGTAAAATGTGGCGGATTGTGGCAAATTGCGGTAGATTGTGGCACCACAGAAAAGAACAGGACCATAGTAGATCATTTCAATCCAGTTAATGCTACTAATCAACTTTGTCTATATCAATATCCTACTTCATGCAATTTGAAGTACATATTTTATTAATTGATGATTTTCTTTAACAATTCCATAAATTTTTATATATGGACGAATTCTATAATAATACCGAATTACCGATACATTTATGATGAAATTTGTAAAATATATCAATCAATTTCTTTATGAACTTAAGTACATATAAATTTAGACCTTTTTTTTGTGTGCTATTGGTAAAATGAGGAAATGGTGTGTTATGATGAAATTGTAGAAAGTGCCGTGATTGTGGAATAATATGGTCAAATTTGTGGGAAGTGTGGTTGTGTGGTAGGTACATGCCCGGTCATGACATTTTTAGGGCCCCCGGCAACATGGTAGATCAATTTGTATATTGGGCTCCTTTTTTTAAAATGTGTCAACATTCATACTAAACAACAATACTAAGTATTTAGTCAAAGTGCATACTAAACAACAATATTAAACAACATACTTCCAAATAAATGTTTTCTAAGCAACATTATTTAGAAAAGAAAAAAAAAAGAGAACATGAAACAATACCAACTTGAATCCTTTACCCAAACAGCAGTGGCAGTAGCGAGTCAACAATGGCAGATCAAAATCCTTAGTGCCACATTAAAAGTAATAATCTACCACCAATTTAACAATATTGAATTAATTAATTAATAATAAGAAAAACTAAAATTAAATGTATGATATATAAGCCCTACAAATTAATTAATTAGAAAACATTTGAATTTGAAATTTAACAATATGGTTCCAATATCTTCGACATCAATTTCAGTTATTGATGAACCTAGGAAGAAATAGCCCTACAGCAAAAATCCCAACCCATCAATTTTGATAAGAAATAGCTCCTTCCAATCCATCAACTATGCTTTTTTCAACCGAAAAGTTGAGGGATGCAACTACTACCTCCGTTTCTAAATAATTGTCAATTTGATTAAATTTTAATCGTTAATTGCTCACAAATCAGAATGAATAATCAATAATCAAAATTTAGTCAAATGGACAATTATTTAGAGATGGATGTAGTAAATTGTTGTTGTTGCACTAAGTGCTATTCCCAATCCATCAATTACAACATCATATTTCATCTATATCCACATATGACATACCACCCCAGAATTCCAGAAACACACGAAATTAAATTAAATCTCTTAATTCTCAACGCGAAATAAACCACCCAAAAAAAAAAAGATAAAAGTATTGACAATAGAAAAACTCAAAGAATACATGATTTCTCAGTTGAACAACACCCTTCAATTGGGTCATATAAAAAGTATTGAATGAAAGGTGTAATATGACCTTTAAGTTACTGAAAACGAAAAGGGTTTTTGGCTCAAAATAATCCGAAGTCGGAGTTCATTGGCTGAAAATAATCCAAATTCATTTTTAAGCTAAAAATAATCCAAACTTTTAACCTATTTACTCGGACTAAACCGGAATCGATTTCCGGCAGGTTTTTGGCTCAAAATAATCCGAAGTCGGAGGTCATTGGCTGAAAATAATCCAAATTCATTTTTTAGCTGAAAATAATCCAAACTTTTAACCTATTTAGTCGGACTAAACCGGAATCGATTTCCGGCGTCAGAATTTTGACTGGATAGCCGGAGGACGTGTTTATTTAATTGATTTTGGTTTTGAATTTATGCTGACTTGGGTCTACATAAGCTGACCAGTCAAAATTCTGACGCCGGAAATCGATTCCGGTTTAGTCTGAGTAAATAGGTTAAAAGTTTGGGTTATTTTCAGCCAAAAAGTGAGTTTGGATTATTTTCAGCCAATGACCTCCGACTTCGGATTATTTTAAGCCAAAAATCCAAACGAAAAAGATGAAGCTTCAGCAGTATAAAAAGCAAAATAAAAAAAAATCCTAGAAAAAGGATGAAGAAAAAGTTATGGAGAAAGGAGGAGCATTAGTCAGAAAATTGAAATGCAAATGGGTTAACTAGGAAATTTGAAATTCAAACTCAGTTGCAGTTGCCTTAAATTCTTTTTTTTTTTTTTGAAGGGACAGTTGCCTTAAATTCATAGCAGTATAAAAAGCACAAAAAAAAAATCATAGCTTAAATTCATAACTTTAATAGAGAAAGAAGGGAATAAAAAATGAAGATTATTTGACATTGATGTTAACTTCAACCCAGTCCAATGAAGAGAGGGGAATCAAGAAACACCCAAAAATAAAAGATTTGATTATGGGTATTTTAGGGTTCTAGTTTCTGAAATCAGAAGAAGAAATAATCTGTAGATTAATAGAAGGCAGAAGGTTAGAACATATATTTACTTGTTAGGGTTTTGTTTTTTATTTTGTTTCGAGAGAGAAATGGGTAAATTTTTGTAAGCGTATCGTAACACTACAATAGTGGGTATTTTTATTTCTTTTGTTGGGCTATTAACTCCTTCAGATCTTTTTTATTAGGGCTCATATGATACTGAGGTAACTCTCAGGTTGTGTTCGGCAATAGTGTTTGGGGTAGCGTTTAGCGTATTGACCAAGTCAAAACTCTAATTGTGTAAATATTAGCGTTCGGTAAGCTAGCGTTTTGAGAAGCATTTAGTGTTTTAAGGAGCGTTCTGTGAAATGCTTATAAAGTTAACGTTTAGCGTTTGGAGTAGCGTTTCATATTTTTCGGTCATAAAATACCCTTTGTAGATGTTATCTTTGGAAATTATTGATACCCTTTTATATCAATTCACATTAATCTGTTAATTGAATCGCTAAATTTACCGAACATAATCTCATTTGAACAGTCATCCGCTATCCGTTACTTAAACCGCTATCCGCTGTTTAAACAGTTATCCGCTACATAGTATCCGCTATCTAAAACACTAATTTTGCCGAACAGGGCCTCAATTTGGGCCTTAACAACAAAATAATTTTTTAAAGTCAGTGGGCCCTGGGTGGCGGCCCCTTAGACCTACCTCTATGACCGGGTCTGGGTAGGTAAAGAGAGAGAGTGTGAAAAGTAGAGCAGAAAAGTGATGAGATATATTAGTAATGATTATGGTATAATGTCGTATAATATGATAAAGTGTAGAAGAATATTGAGTGGTATAGTGAGTTGTGGTACCGCACCGTACCGTCCTGTTCTTTTATACGGTGCGGTATCACAACTCATCATATCACTCAATATTCTTCAACACGTCACCACTTTACTACACATTATCACAGTCATTATACCAATATATTTCCTCACTTTTCTCTGTCATCTACTTTTCGCATTCTCTCTTCTCACCTACCAAATCAACCACACACTCCACAAATTTCACCATATCATTCCACACATCACAACACTTTCCACAATTTTACCACACCGCGTCATTTTCGCATCTTACCAACCACACAAAAGAACAGAGCCTTAAACAGTGGATAGCAATTTAGATATTGGATAGCGTTTTGATTAGCGGAAAACAATTTTGTTTTAGCAACTAGGAGGTCATTGTTTATATAAACGTTTAAAGATAATGTATCATTAAATTTAGGAAGATTCTACCATAGTTGAATTTACTTTCAACTATAGTAGTTGAAAAGTATATTTCACCATTAAAAGGTCAAAATTACTATGATATTAATCAAAGTGATTTGTTCTAATGGATAATGACATTCATCGAGATATAATTTTTGCACAAAATTTAATATCTTTATGGATATTCTACCATAATTAGAACTTTTTCAACTATCGTAGTTGAAAAGTGTAACATATCATTGATTCCACCCTAAAATATTAAAATTGATTTATTTTAATTAAAATAACTTGTTGAAATAGTTAATCTTATCCGTTAGTACATAAATCTTTTTAACATATTAAATTTATCTTACTCAAATTAATATTAAGAAACTTTCAACTACCATAGTTAAAAATAAATTCAACTATGGTAGAATTTTCCTTAATTTTAACAGTTGAATTAACTAATTAGTATAAATTGATTTAAAATGATATCGATATTTTGAAAGATAAAGTTTTCAAAGTATATTTATTAATCGTAAAGTTATTCCAAATGTTAGATATTAACTTTATTGTTGAACACTAGTTGAAATGCAAGCTTATTGAACATTAAAATTTGTACTGTTAGAATTTTAATTTCGTCGAATAGCTAAACACTATGCCAAATATTACTTTTCCTTAAACACAATTCGGACAAAGATAAATTTATCAACTAATAAGTTTTCACCATAAATTGATAAATTTATAAATACCGACGAATTTGTAGTTAATTTTATAATAAAATCTCGATGAAATCATATCTAAAATTAACATTTATAGGAATTGTGCTCCTAGTCTATTTAGGCCTTGTTCAGCAAATTAGTGTTTAAGATAGCAGATAGATGTTTATATAGCGGATAATGGTTTAAGTAGCGGATAACGGATGACTGTTCAAATGAAAATTGTGTCCGGTAAATTTAGCGGTTGAATTAACATATTAATGTGAATTGATATAAAAGGATATCAATTATTTACAAAGATTAAATTTTTAAAGGGTATCTTTTGACCGAAAAATATGAAATGTCACTCCAAACACTAAACGTTAACCTTATTAACGTTTCACAAAACGCTCCTTAAAACGCTAACTGATACCAAAAACGCTAGCTTACCGAACGCTAATATTTATGCAATTAGAGTTTTGACTTGATCAAGACGCTAAATGCTACCCCCAACCGGTGTCGCCGAATACAGCCTTAAGCAGGATTATAACCTGACTTTTCTCAATTCAAAGCTTTTTGAGCCCTCTCGAATGACTAAAACTTTTCTCAAATCAAGCTATCAACAAATCTGAATGGATTCAGTATTCACGAAACAAAGCTTTTCTCAATTCGAATTTCTTATTTTTTATTATTAGCTCAATCAGTTCCTTTTTCCCATATGCATTATTGTGGATATCATTAGGATA
This sequence comes from Portulaca oleracea, assembly GCA_029582165.1. Lineage (NCBI taxonomy): Eukaryota > Viridiplantae > Streptophyta > Magnoliopsida > Caryophyllales > Portulacaceae > Portulaca > Portulaca oleracea. The sequence goes on along the minus strand of CM055875.1, from coordinate 27,455,756 downwards.
TGCAAAAGGGAAATTGGATTCTAATAATACGAACTTTTGGCCATATAAGACTTAATAATACGAACTTTTGATTAATTGATTAATAATACGAACTTTGACCCCCTGTTACCCCGAACAACACGCCACCGAGTTGAGTTGAAATCAACTCGGTGGCGATCTGATATGGCAGCCGGAGTAATTTGTTTTGACTTTATTTTGTGTCCAATCAGCATTTTGACTTGTCCAACTCACCATGTCTTCTTTCCTCTTTTCCATCTCACCATCTCCTCCTTTCCTCTCTCTCTCCTCAACCCCATTCCTACACAACTCTCAAGCTTCAACCCAGAAAACGAGAATGGCATCTCACTTCTGAATATACTCTTGATTCAATTGAATTCAATCGTGTTCTTGGAAAGTTTGATGAGAAGTTGAATATACTCTTGATACAAGGAATTTGGGGGATTCAGGGGAGAATCAAGCGTGATTGAGGATGAATTTTGATGGGTTTTGGGTTGGAATCTGGGAAATTTTGAGAAGTTGAAGTTGAATTTGGTTTGATGAAAGGAATTTGGGGGATTCAGGGGAGAATTGAGGATGAATTTTGATGGGTTTTGGATTGAAATTTGGGAAGGTTTGATGATAGTTGATAAGTTGAAGTTGAATATGGTGTTTCGGCTTCTCCCTCTTCATCTCCTTGCTGGGCTTCCTCGGTGCGTACTTGTACAAGTTGTCACAGTCCTCAACATTTGCCTCCTCCTCGTTGTCCAATCCCCAGCATGGCCGCCTCAAGTCGAGCCACAGTCCTCGAAAAAGCGGCCGACAGTGCGGCGCAGTTGACCTCTTTTAGGGCTGGCGAATCTTCCTCCAGATTCTCGTGGATCAGCTTCTCAACCAACGACCGAACGACATCGTATTTCCTTGAGCTGACCGGGATTTCGCCTACGAGGGTGAGCAGTCGGTGAAGGGCTCGGCCAACGGCTGACTCTTCGGAGGACCTGTGGCGGCGATCAACGGAGATGACGTCATGGTGGGTGGTTTTATGGAGAGAAAATTGGAGAGAAGTGAAGAAGTGGAGGACGAGGAAGAAGAGGTAGCATATGAGGTGGAGGAGCTTTGACTTGTTGGAGATACAAAGGATGAGCGATTTGTCTGCCGATTGGAAGACTGGGGTGATGAAGTTTCATAGTAGGAGAAGGAGAACAGCCACCGTGGATGATGAATCGGAGCTTTCCATAGTCGTGTCTAAATTATATTTCCAGTAATATCAGAGTTCCAGTTACTTGCTTCATGGAAGTTTTCTGGGATCTGGGTTGAAGCTTGAGAGCTGTGCAGGAATGGAGTTGAGGAGAGAGAGGGGAAAGGAGGAGATGGTGAGGTGGAAGAGAGGAAAGAAGACATGGTGAGTTGGACAAGTCAACATGCTGACTAGAAAAAAAATAAAGTCAAAACAAATTACTCCGGCTGCCACATCAGATCGCCACCGAGTTGATTTCAACTCAACTCGGTGGCGTGTTGTTGGGGGTAACAGGGGGTCAAAGTTCGTATTATTAATCACTTAATCAAAAGTTCGTATTATTAAGTCTTATATGGCCAAAAGTTCGTATTATTAGAATCCAATTTCCCTATGCAAAATTCAATACTTAGGCTATCCACATTGGTGTCCCTGGGATTGGGGGATGAGTGAGGTATGAATAGTGGAAATAGTATTATTTTAATGGGTGTTGGGGTATGGTATTGTAAATGGTGTCCTTGGAGTTGGGGGATGAGGTGAGGGATAAGTGGGGTATGGAGTAATATTTTATTGAATTATGGGACCCACATGTAGAGTATAATTGTTTTCTTTTTTTGTATTGGACTATATTTATTTTCTACAATGATGAAATTGTATAGTTATAATTAATAATTAAAATATTAAAAATTAATTAGAAATGTGAAAATACTGTACTAATCTATTTTTATTTTATTATAAAATTTTTCTTTTTAATATTTAAAAAATGATTATGTTTAAAATTTTTAAAAATAAATATGTTGATTAATGCAATAGCTAGTATTTAAACAATAAACCTAATGAGTAATATAAAATACAGCAAACTGAAATATAATTACGTTAAAGATTACATGTTAAAGATTACATTAATAAAAGTCGTCAAAGTACAACCCTGAACAAAATATAAATGCAACATAAAATCAAAGATTAAACTAACAGAACAAGAAATGAAAATACTTAAAAAGAAGTACACAATTAAACACTAGGTACGGCATAACTAATTAATACAACTTGAGTTATAATATTTGAGTTATAATTAAAACAAGAAACATAATTAAAACATTAAAACAATTTGAGTTATAATATTTATAATTAAATAAATTATTTAAATTACAAAACACTCATTACAAATTCAAAAATACAAAAACAAAACGTTTGAAACAAAAAAAACAAAGGAAAAGAGAAAGAAAAGAAAAGGAAAAAAATAAATAAAAAAAACCAGCAGGCAGGCCCCACCGGGAACTCGGCCTGACGCGCCTAGAGGCGCGTGTGGCGCACGCGCCAGACACAAAAAAAAGGGGTGCGCCCCACGCCCTCCTCCTGCGCCTGTCTTCCCCTTTTCTCCCCCTTTTCACCCCAGGGACGCATATGGGTCCCTCAATCTTTCTTTTTTTTCTTTTTCCTTTTTTCTTGTCTTTTTCCTGAGTCCCTCATGGTGAGGGACACCATTGAGGTTGGTCTTATATATCATGCCCCAGAACCCAATAAAGCATTGTGGTCCAATATTTTAACATTCAAAAATTATACATGTAATGTACATTGTGCACAAAATGTTCAATATCTCATATTATATATATAAATGTTCAAAAATTTATATATACAATGTTCAAAAGCTTATATGCACTATTCTTAAAAAAAAAAGATTATATATAATATTCAAAATATCACCAATATATATAGTTAAACATAAAAAATAAGATGTCACAAAGACAATTTATAAATTATGTAATTAAATTATATACAAGTAACTTGGGACCATACAACAACATGGTCTCAGATTTACAATCTAATTTCTATGTAAATCTTTTTTTCCTAACCATATGCTTAGACTTGGACTAGAAGTCTAGTATTTATTGGAAATTTTTTTACAGAAAAATAACGAAAACCAAATAAAGAAAACATACTTAGGGGGCGTTTGGTGCTCGGCTTTTTAGTTGCCTTTTTGGAGAAAATGGCTTTTTGGAGGTTTTTTGGTTATTTGACTAGTCAATATGTCAATTTGGGGTGTTTGGTAAATTGGCATATTATACTAGCTTTTTGTCCCCCAAAAAGCCAAATTGTAAAAAGCTATTATGAGTAGCTTTTTGTAAATAGTTGTTGGTTTTTTATATTTTAAATTACCATATTGACCAATTAATTCACAAAAATTACAAAAAAATGTCATCAACTAAAATAATTTAGGTTTAGTTCTTTTAATTGTTCTCTCATCCCTCACTTCAATTCACTCCAACACAAAAAAACATATGCTCCACCGTCTGCCTTCTCCAAGTACGCTACATTTCTCCAAGTTAATTATCAGGTATTTCACATAGTTAATTTATGTATGATGATACTTGCGTTCAAAATCTCCTAGTTCATTTGCTTTTCCTATTAATTTGGATAAGAGACTCATATTGTCATTATGGTTTATGTTGAGCTTTCTTACCGGGTGAAAATGAAGATAAGGTTTTGGAGCTTCAAAAGGGATGCGCGTACGGAAGGGACGAGCGCCTGCGCGAGTCACCTTCTTCTAGGCTCTGCTGGAATGTAGTTACTAATTGATTATACATATACCTCTTGTTTACAATAGTGTAATTTCTACAAATAAATTATAAAATATCTACATTAAATTGTAAAAGTACATCGGGATTTTAAAAAACTAAAAATGAATATAAATCATAATGCTAAACCTAAAAATGAATTATAATATGAACGGAAAAACCTAAAAATAAATTTTAAAAAATCATAATGTTAAAAAACACTAAAATAAAGCCAAGGGTAGAATTGGAAATTAGTAGAAAAAGTCATCCTACAAGCATCTAACTTTACCAACCACTTTTTTATACAAACAGCTGACAAAAACAGCTAATAAAACAGCCAAAAGTCAATCAGCTAACTAAACAGCTAACAACTACAAACATCCAACAGCCAACTGTTGGGCATCAAACGCCCCCTTAGTCAAATAATGTGGTCTGGTGGTTGAGCCCATACGCAGTTTACAAATTCAACAAATTTCAAATTAACCTTTTATTTGATAGAGTCAAACTCTGGCCTCATGTAGGTCCTGAAAATCCACACAAACACAGAGTTGGTCGTCATTCTTTTTTTCTCAGTGGCGGTTCAAGAAGATGTTCGCCATTCATGTAGAGCTGGCAAAATTTTGTACGACCCGGATTACCCGAATTATCTGACCTGGAAAAATCTAGGTCTGGACATAAATTTTTCGTCTGAATTTTGAAATTGACCGAATTGACCGAATATTCAGACATAAAATTTCTCTTTTTTCTATTGTCCAAACCCAATTTTAGTTTCGTCCGAATTATCCGACCCGTAATAAAATTGGGTCCGGACATAAATTTCTCGTCCGAATTTCGACAATGACCGAATTTATCCGACTCGAATTTTTTGCCAGCGTCGGATCCATGTAGGGTACTTTACCTCACGAATGAACATAGCCTCAATGAGTTTGTTCACCTCTTTTCTGATTTCCGATAGGGTTAACAGTCAGATCTGAATCAGAAGCGAATCTGTTCAGATTTGAAGCAAAAAAAAAAAACTGATCTAAGTCCAACAAAAAGAAATTCGTATCCGATTAAAAAAGTTTGACTCCGGTTATAATTGGGGAGGATATGGAAGCGACCACCTCTGATCCGATTAGGTCCGATTAAGTCCTATTAGAATACTAAATATATAAAAATCTGAGAAATTATAATATGATTGAATTTGAGAATTGATAGGAGCATTTGAAGCTCAGATTTGTTTATTCAAGGAATGGTGTATTGCCATTTTTTTAACGGTTGAGGCACTTTTTGTGACATGTTATATTTTTGTTATGTTGTTATATATATATTTGGTTATGTAAAAGATTATTTAGGTTTGTTGTTGGTATTTTATTTTATTTTTTTACAAGTAATGGATATGATACATTAAATTACAACAAAAATGTTATAAAAAAACTAGAAAAATAAAAAAAAATAGTACAAATGCTGATTGGACCTTGATTATAAACTAAGAACCTCCACCTTCGATTATAATCATAGGTGGAGATCCACCCCTCCTCCGATTAATCGGATTATTATTAATTGGAAGGGTGCTGGAGATACCCACTTCCGATCTGCATCCGATCCATTGCCATTCCTAATTTCCAGCACAAACTCTAGGCAGAAATGTAGTTAAGGGTGTTTCTCAGGGGATACCCCCCTTTTGAAGGAAAAGCCATGAACGACCACGCTCTTATAACTCGTCCAATGTAGCTTGCCCCCCGTCGTTCTGCTATCTCTACATCTGGATCATCATATTCACGGATGGTAACATGATTCGAGGAAATTTGTTCTTCTTTAACGCGATCATGCAAGTACCATCGTGCACCTCTTTTCTCTTAGCAAACCATCGGTCTTTACATCCAAAGTGGATATGCGCTTCATGCGACAGGGTACAATACTTTGGATCTCATTTATCTTACCTAGGCGAATGAAAATTGGACTCTTTTCTTTTGATGCAGACGATCGATGACGATGTTGCATCATTCACCTTGATCCTAGAGAAGACCGAAGGCTTAGATTTCTGCTCGTTTTCAACCTTCATGCAGTAAAAGGCTTCAGAGCCCCTCATTCTCTAATCCTAGTGAAAACAAAAGGACGCTCCTCGTGAGTGGATGGTCGGAGTTAATCAAAGACAGGCCATCTCAGGCTACGCTTAGGCTTATCCTCATTACTTTGGGTGTTCTCTTCTGCTGCAAAGTAATATGTGGCTACCTCTTTGTATTTGTATTGCCTTAAGATTTGGATAGGATTTGGCGGCAACCAAGATCCACTTTGGACACCACCATCTCGCCACATTCATGTATCTTCTTTTGTGTTTCATTAATGCCATAGGGTTTGACTTCTACCATTTTCCCTAAAGCGGTTGGCTTGCTGAAGCTGTAACCGTCACAAGCTTGTACGCGTTTGGGTCAAACCCCTCGTTTCTTTTCACCTTTGGTAAGTCAATTTCTTCTTGGGATAATCCCGCGAAAGAATGAATAAAACCAACTGTAACACCCCGGATATATGGTTAAATGTGGCTTGAAGGGATTGAAATGACTACTTATATCACCAAGGTGCACATTCTTTTATGGTAGCTCATCCGTTGGGAACTCCTCAGTTAAGCGTGCTTGGCGAGGAGTAGTCTTAGGATGGATGAACTCCTAGAAAATTTCCCCAAGCAGCGTGTGAGCGAAGATGAAGCACGCTGGAAAGACTCGTGGTGATTTGTGGGGCTAGTCAGCGATCCTTGAAGTCATTCTCGGTAATGTCCATGACCCGGGATGCGAGATCCATGGGTAGTCACCTAGCGGGGCAAAGATTCTAGAGTGGATTGTGGCACAACGAGGACGTTGTACACTTAAGTGGGGGTGATTGTAACACCCCGGATATATGGTTAAATGTGGCTTAAAGGGATTGAAATGACTACTTTTATCACCAAGGTGCATCTTCTTTTATGGTAGCTCATCCGTTGGGAACTCCTCAGTTAAGCGTGATTGGTTGGGAGTAGTCTTAGGATGGGTGACCTCCTGGGAAGTTTCCCCGAGCAGCGTGTGAGCGAGCACGAAGCACGCTGGAAAGACTCGTGGTGATTTGTGGGGCCAGTTAGCGATCCTTGAAGTCATTCTCGGTAATGTCTCCGGCCCGGGAGGGGGTCGGGGCATTACACCAACATAGGTGCCTTGGTCACTTTGTGCTTGCTTCCATTGTGTACGGGAAGAACATCTTTTTCTTTGAGGAGGCGCTAACCAGCTTCTTCAAGATTGACTTTATTTTTAGTCATGCCTTCAGGGCTTGCACACTCGCTAAATGATGATTCTCCCTCTTTTTGTTGTGATTTTGGGGACCTGCCTAAAGACTGTTACGATCTATTATATTTATGACTACAGGTATACCATGTTCTCGCTTTACGACCCTTTTACCATACTGCTTCTCCTTATTGTTCGTATCAACACGTCCACTTGGTACTTTGGTAGGGTAAAGGCGCATTTTAGCATCCACTTTCCTATTAAGGATATAATAGTTGGCATCATCTCCTAGGGTGTTGCACCATCCTCAAAAAACATAGAGTCTGCGAAGTGTGATTTAGCTTGAGTAAATGGTTTAGTGTCACCATTTATATTCTTCCTTTCATCACGGTAGTATTAAAAACATTGGTGTACTCTCAATGCTACTATTCTGTTATCATGCAACCAAGTTCTTCGAAGTAACAACTTGTAGGTGGTTTTGGAGTATATTCGATAGTTCTCCGATCGTCAGTTCTAAGTGAACAATCCTTATCGCACGTTAACCTTCTAAATTGAAGTTATGGATCATCATGTGACTCTTGGAAAACTTTTCCACAGTAATACCTAAGTCGTTCATGGTACACATACGCATAATGTTGCTGATGAACCGCAATCTACCAACAAGCCCTTGACTTTCTGCCCCCTAATGTAACCACTAATGAACAACGGGCGGTTATGTAGGCTAGATCCAAGCAACAAATCATCATCAAAAAATGTAAATGTCATGTTACACGTGGCACATTGACCCGAACCCCTCTCGAGTTCACCGTTATCTCCTACTTTGTCAGCATATAACTTTTCATGTTGTAGAGTAACAATCATTTGTTATATAAAGACTTGTTTCCAACTCATGCGCCCCCCGACAAAGCTTCTAGGAAGTTGACAACTTTATCCTCCCTTTTTAAAGCATCATCACTTCCAACGCTCAACCTTTAATCTTCTTCCTCATCCTCAACTTCAAAACACGAGACCATGTTGACACTAGCCGTAGTAAAGACATACTCTAGGAAAGCAATCGTATTGTTGGGTTAATGGCCCACATTCCCTTGACTCATTATTTGGCAAGTTTCTTAAACCTGTTTGAACTCCAAGTTATTGGCTGCTATTAGGAAATTATTTTATTTCCTAATTATATTTTAGTCAGTTTCCTAATTGTAATCGCATTCTAGCAAAAAGCTAATTGTATTTGGAGTGGATCTATAGTATGTTTACCCCTATAAATAGAGGTCTTTATTCACCTTGTGATATGTGGCTGATGTAGCCGGTGTGAGAGTCTTTGAAATTCCCCATGAGGGAGGTATGGTGTTATTACCACATCTTCACCATAATTATCCCCAGGTCGTGAGAGTGTATGAGTGATTAAATTTCACCTTTTGTAATATCTCATTTTTATACTAGTGGATATTGGTTGGCACCCGTGGTTTTAACCCAATTTGGGTTTCCACGTAAAACTATTGTTTCACCCATATATCTTTGTTCTTGTCTTTCTATTATTATCCTCGATTTCCATAATCATCCTATAGTTCCTTTCGCTGCATATATTGCTCTATTTTACACCCTAACAACTGGCAACAAATTTGAATCTAATCCTAACACGTATGTTTAACTTCTATTGTATCATCCAAGTCTAACATGATGGTTCTATCCTTAGCTAGTTGCATGCATTATGTGTTCCTTATGGGTGATACACTTTTCTAGCGGGTTACTAACAACCCTGTGACACCGACAATGTCTCAGATCATTAGTTTTCCCAACTTCGTCGGGACGTTTTGAGTGAGGTAGCTCGATAACCCTTTTTTCCAACAAGGTGTCCAAAATCCCTACTAAGTTTGAGTCAAGAAATGCATATTTCTTGTCAGGTATTTCCTTTAGCGTAGGAAACTTCTTTCCAACGTCTGGTGTTGGAAAACCCCTCTTGTCTTTGACCCTAGATTTTCTCAAAATTTGGACCGGTTCAGTTGTTGATACTAACATGGATTCCCTAATTGAGCACTTAGAAGGCTTAGTACTCCTCTTCAGATCATGTTTATAATTATATCTCTTTGGCTCGAAGGGAGTGGATGTGGACTTGCCACGATCGTTGGCTATTGTGATTTCCATATCGTGAGCCTCAGTTGCCAACTTCCGGAACATTCTTAGTTTGGTTTAGAGCTGACAAAATTTTGCCCGACCCAGAGTACCCAAATTGTTCGATCTCGAAAAAACCGGGTCTAGACATTGATTTTTCGCTCGAATTTTTATACTGACTTAATTGACTGAATATTCGGACATAAAATTTATCTTTTTCCTATTGTCCGAACCCGATTTCGACCAGAATTTAGCTTCGACTCGGTCCGACCCAAAATAAAACGGGTCCGGACATGAATTTCTTGTTCGAATTCTGACATTGTCCAAATTTGTCCGACTCAAATTGACCCGGATCCGGATTTTTGCCAACGCTAGTTTGGTTCAAATATTCTCAAAGTCTTCATGGTAAAGGAAAGGTAATTTTATCATTAAACTATTCACAAAATATGCAAAACAATTCGTAAAGATTTTCGTAAAAAGTAAAAAGCCAGCTGTAACGCCCCGGAATTTTCAAATCTAAACTTAACGGACAAAATCAAATGTTGACTAACATTAACAACGGAAGACTCATTTTTTTTATTTTTTATTTTTTTTTAACTTGGACGTTACTGCCGTACCTCCGAAGAGATACAAGGCAAGAACAGAGACTAACAGGATAAACTAAGAACTTCAAGTTTTAACAAACGAAACAAACTTCGAATTCTAGAACAACATAAACTCAACATTTACTAAACTTCAAGTCTAAACATAAACTAAACTTTATTCTCAGACGGCTAACTCCAACGTCCCCACTTCTATTGCCCGTCCTCATCACATAATTGATCTTCACCTGAAAACAAAACATTCACAACATGAGGGGGGAAACCTCAATAATGTCTACCCCTAACTGTCAAAACAGTTCAAAGATCATTTCAAACCATTTAGGGGAGGGGACCAAGTCAAACCTTTTCGCAACTCATTTGAATCCCAACCCAGAGTTCAGAAATAACAAAACTTATAAACCAAAAGTACCAACTTTCAAATCAGAAAAACACAACGTTCCAGAAAACTCAACTAACTTTTCAATCTCAGAATCAGACATCAGAAAACAGAAATCAGAAATCAGGAATCGTAATGCAGTAATCTTTTCCTCGTAAAATGATCAAAATTTTATTATGCGGGCGGATTTGCCTATCCCGTAATATCGCACTTCGAATCGTAACAGATCTCGGATCCTCGTAATCGTAATGGATGACCACCCCGTAAATGTAATCGATGTGTGCACAATCTCAGAAATAATATCGGGACTCCCCGATCTCTTGATAACTCCCCTGCAGGAACAGATCCTGATCTAAGGGTCGTTACCCCCAACCCGCTTATGGTTTCACTTTGATTATTAGTATCTTACGAATTATCAGATGTCAGATTTCAAATAAAACCCAACCCAGTTTACAAACCGACAAAGTAAAACTCAGAGTTTAAAAGACTGCCACGTTTTACTCAACTCAGAAAAACAACTCACAGACATCCAAATCAGACAGTCTAACTTTACAGAAAGTTCCCATGCGGGATGCAAGCTTCATAAAACAGATTAAAATCACAAAACAGATAAAAGAGCATTCCAAAGGGGATTAGGACATAGACATTACCTGCACAACTTCTCTTTACTTCACACTTACACACGGGAGCTACTATTTCATCGTCTCGCTCGGACCTAGAGTTCGAATAATATTTCTAAAATTACAACTCTACGATATAATAGTTACGCACGAATCCTACCATACCCCAACCTTAGCCTTTTCTTATAAGTTAGTTAACCATATGACAAGTGTAACTAACACATGAACATTACAACACACATTTCCCAAAGGTAAAATAATAAAATCGAAACAACTCGTTTAAAACCATAACCCGATACTAGTACTTTAATAATAAAATTGCGTAGGATTTTTGGGACATAATACTTGTATTACCACATAATCAACATGAAAACTTTATAAAACTTTAATACCAAAGTATGTGAAACTTAATACAAAGATATATGAAATTTCGATACTAATAATGTGAAACTTTTAATACCATTAATATGAAACTTTCGGAAACTTTATAATAATTATAATAATACGAAACTTAATAATAGTAATAATAATAATAGCACGAAACATTATAATAATAATAACAACAACACGAAACCTTATAATAATAATAGTAGCGCGAAACTTTATAATAATAGTAACATAAAACTAATAACATTAACTTTATGATAATAACATGAAACTAATCGCATGGAACCGTATAATACTAATAACATGAAACTTTGAGATAATATAGAACCCTAATAATATCATGGAAACTAAATAATGATTTAGGAAAAATTTAATATAATAATACGAAACTTTATAAAATCACAAAACTTAATAATAGCTTCAATAATAATACGAACTTATTAATAATAATAATAATAATGATGATGATAATAATAATAATACGAAAATAACATCACACTTAATAATAACTTGAAAACTCGATAATATTAATAATACGAAAAGCTACTAGTAACACCAAACTTAATAATACTACGAAACTTAATAAAATCCCGAAATTTAATAATAGTTTAGGAAAACTTAATAATAATAATACGAAACATAATAAAATCATGAAACTTAATAATAACTTATGAAACTTTGATAATAACTTATAATAATACGAAAAATTTACTAATAGCACCAAAACTTAATAATATTATTATGAAAACTTGATAATAATTATATGAACATTTTAGTAACAGTAGTAATAGGAATTTAATAATTTTAATAATAAAAAGTACTTCCTACTAGTATGAACTTTAAAATAAGGAAATAACACATAGTAGTATATTGAAAACTTGATAATATCATAAACTTATTAACATGAAATATTTTTCTAAACATAAACCCTAGTATTAAAAAAAAATAGGAGTAACTTACTAATATTAATAACATGAATAAAACTTAGTACTAGCAGGAATATTATAGCATGAACATACACTACAACATAAGACTAATCATGAATCCTTGAAACCACCATATCAACCATAAACAAAGCTTTAGGCTACTAAACATACTTTTAGGTCATCTAGTTATCTGAAACTAGTCTTTACTGAGCATAAACATTCAACAACACCTCAACGCATGCATCCCCAAACAGTCATAAACATTCACAGCACCTAAAAACTAAAGAACCGAACCATATAAAATAGAGAGAGAGAGGGAGAGTTAGAAGGTTATACTGTCCAAGGGAAGCAACGAGAAGGTGGCGGCGCTGGCGGTGGTGACGGTCGACGACAGGCGGCAGCAGTGACGGTTCGGAAAAGGGGCGCAACGGCGACGGTTAGCGCCAAGACAACAACAGCGTTCAAGAACAAACAGGAGGGTCGAGCTTCGCCACGGAGTTGGGCCGACACTCGTCGGATTTGAGAGGGAGTTCGTCGGGGTAGGGGAGGTCTGACGAGGGTGTTGTCGTCGTCGGAGGTGGCGGCGTCGTCGGGGTCGGAGGTCGCGTTTCTGGGCTGAAAAAGGAGAGCTCGGGGTGGTGTTATAGGGTGGCTCTGGGCGGAATGCACAGTGAAGGTCCGGTGGTGGCCTAAAAGAGGGGAAGGTGGTCATGGCAGGAGCCGTGGAAGGAGGGGGGTTTGATGGTGGCGTGGGTGGTTTGTATGGGGTGGACGTTGAGCAACAGTACAGCAACAATATAGTACTGAGGGGAGAGAGAGAGAGAGAGAAACAAAAAGGGCACGTGTGGTGAGGATAGGCAAGGATGAGAATATTAGTGGTGTGTCAAGGTAATGGGTGCAACATTTTATCTACTATTTCCTTAACCGTCTTTTTGGTTGGGTGATGTCACTACAGTGATATCAGCAAACAAAATTAGCAAAAATTTCCTCCCAGATGTTGGTAACCATTCCCCAGCAATTTTTACCTGAAAACATAATCAAAATTTGATAAAATTTTCACAACTGATCCAAATAAAATTATACCCAAAGCCCAAAAATTTCTAACTGATATTTTTAGAACACTAAAAATTTCGACGAACTCACTCACGATCCTAAAAGCTCCGTGTGATAACCGATAAATATTGGCAAGACTAAACGCACGTTAGGAAATTTAACGGTAAACGCAATTGAATTTTTCGGGGTTTTACACCAGCAAAGTCCCCAAATTCCAACATTAAAGCAAATGGAACGAAACTCAAATGAAAAACAAAGTGGGAGGATCGTCGCAACCTGTTCTGTTCAAGGGGTAAGCCTCGGGGAGGTTGGTGACCGGTTACCCCGAGGACGTCCATAGGCTGTTAAACCGCCCGATGTCAATCCAAACCAGATCGGATGAGGATGTGACTGTATCAAATATGGTAGCCTAAGGACTTTGAGGAAGAACCCCGAGGTAATCTCCCTCTTAGTCCTAAAACCGAGACTTCTTTCTCAAAGGATAAATACTTGCTCAGTTTCCCCAAAAGATCTCTCAAAGGAAGGACCTAGCACACAGAGGCTTGAGGAATGGATCAATTAGAGGCCTCATTCCCTTCCCCTACTTATAGGAATAGATGGCTCGGGGCAAGGGTTAAAATTTCGATGTGGGACACGTGGTCCAAGTCACCATAGACCATGGTGCCCCACCATGGAACGTGGTGGCCTTATTTTCATCAAAATGGTCCTCCGTGCTTTCCCTTATCAATACCATATTGATCTGGTCTAGTTTTCACATACACATTGCCTTCCAGTTGCTAACTTGTGTAACCTTATGTGACAAAATAATGCAGTTGTGATCAAACCATTTGATCATTAATTAATGGGTCTTTTAGAAAAGACATTAATCACCGAATTAACTTGGCTTGACTACTCGGATAAAATTAAACATTGTCGGGATATTCCCAACAACCTCCCACTTGTGCCACAAGTGTTCAATTTACAAAAACTCCATTGTGACTTAATGTCTCGGATTTGGATAAGATAAGTTGATGTCATCTTTATTGAGTCTGAATGTTTCTTGACCTCCAAGTCAAACTTTTAAACTAGATGATCAACTATTGATTCATCTAAAGCATGGTCAGGCATCTTTTCAGTCTATGCTCGCCGAGTGGCCTGTGAGACACTTTCCCCTCAAAGAGAGAGGACAATGTCGTCTTGTTCAACTGCAACATGCATGAACCAAAGCAACCAAGACACCGCCCGCATCACCTCATCCTTTTACAAAAGCCTTTAGGTCCGCTCCAAAGTCACATTGAATCATGCAAGAAATATAAAGAGCTCGGGATTTAAAAATTTTATAGAGTTCCGCGGGAGCTCTTATGACAATCATAACTTAAAGTGCTCTCATTGCGCGTCAGTTCAATAACCCGTTTTCCAACTACTTACCCATCCCACAATTTCACCACACCACACCATTTCTGCATCTTACCAATCGCACAAAAGAACAAGGCCTTAAAACATGATAAAAGTCACTCCAAATGTTGTTGCTGAACAAGGGCCATAGTAAACCACATTTTCCAGTTTGTCCAGCACACCGGTTCTCACTCATTTCTGATGTTTATTTACGTAGCAAATGTTAGTTATGGTGTGTTTGGTTACTCAAGTTTCATGTTTGAAAGTAAAATAGGGATGAAAATTATTTTAAATGGGGCCCACAATTTTCCTAAGGCTCATGGTAAAAATTTTCCCCGAGGGTATGGGAAAGTTTCTTTCTCATGGGAAAGAAAAATTGTTTATAATTGAACTTCTCAAAGTGCCCCTGAAAAAATATTTTATAAATTAATATATAAGAATAATTTGGACATTTCAAATAAACTTTTATACAAACTTTACCATGTTAAACAAACACTGAAATACTTTTTTCAGTAAAAATAATTTGGTATTTTTTGATATGAAAAATAAAGGCACCACCATATACTTGTCTATTTTGGAATTATAGAGGAATGGTAGGTTCACGCACATAAAACTGTTAACTGTATGACCAAAAATAGAAGCATTCAATTAATGGACAGCATACTGCACATACAAAACATCACTTCCACACAAGAGGAACAGTAATGTAAAATTGTCAGACCTGTAATGTCGCAACATTTCAGGGGTGTCACTTGTCCAATCCACTAATTGAAAAAAATCACATGCTAAATACTGCTCTTAAACTAGGACTGCTTTTCTGAATTAACTGAAGAAATCATAAGTTGCGTCTCTATAAGGCTCAGCAAGTTGTAAAGTTGTGTCATTCTTCAGGGAACCCAAGGAACCTATTTATAAGTTTTGCAACTGGTTTTGCATCTCCAGGGGGATAGGGCAGAAGAGAATCGAGATTCATACTCATAATAGTCCGTTGAAGTGTTTGAGGACGTGCACAAAATAAGTGTTTCCTCTCTGCCAATTCTTCAGCCAATTCCACTTGATGATTGTCCATCAAATCCTCGTTCACTACAACAATCAATGGCTTGCGCAATCGTAATGTCTCAAATATGCTACCAGACCCTGGAAAAGCAGCAAACGATGTATGCATGAGCTTGATTCAATGGTGTAAACTTAGCAACAGAATCAAGCCATAACCAATAAAGAAAGATGAACTCTACCATATACCTTGTCCTAATCAACATCTAAGCTGCACCATCTCCTATATTTCAAAGTTCGGGGATAGGAAAATAGAGAAGGAGAACATGATTTGTCTAGCTACATTTTACTGTAATGCACAAACTTTCAATAAAAACAAATTAGAGAACAACAAATACAGACTAACATGGGAGCATTTACATGGAGGCTGGAGCATATTACATGGCTCCAGCCATGCAATTGTTTATGACAACCAGACCAAAAAGGCATGCCTTAATTTGCTTCGAAAATGGCAGAAGGCCCTCTAGTATCTTGTAATCGCAGTGAATGGGGACCCAGAGGAAACCATGCAAACTCAAGATTCAAGAATCATAGGCATAATGTCAAATATTTTTTGTGTAACTGCAGCAAACCAATGTCATCAGCAAGTCAAGAAATCTCTGTTTCTTACTGAGCCTCAGGACTCTATCTTTATTTTAAGGAGAATTGGAGACCTCAATTCCTCCACAAAGGAAGTTAACAAAAAGAGATAAAAGATGGGATAAGATTTCCATCCATATCCCACAAATTACCTGCATGACTTATGACAAGAGAAGCTGATCTCAAACTCTCAGCAATGCTTGATGAGAATGTGAAGTAGTCAACAGCTATGGATTCATCACCACCAGGGGTCTGCATAACAGAGAAATCAAAATACACTACAAAAGTGTAAACAGTTGTTTTCTACTAGACGTTAACTTTTAGGGCACATATGGCTGCAATGAAGCCCACCCATCTTTTGTTGGATACAACAATATACTTTTTGAAACATATTATGCAGCTAATACTATTGGTACTGCAACCTTGACCTTGAAAAGATTTATTCTCCATATTTTGCAGGATACGATCATATACTTCCTGAAACATATTATGCAGCTAATACCTAATACTACTGGTATTGAGCAATTTATCTAGATACTGATTTAAGCTAACAAAAACAAAGTATACATCGACCCAAGTGGTTAACAAGACATTCAGAGGTTTGACTTCCAAAGTCTTTCAAAAACATAATTGAACTATTAACGCAAGCTATGAGGAATAAACGAAATCAGAGAGAGCATTTTAGACTTGTTTTTTTTTTCTTTTTATTGTAAAACAACTGTACTCAGGAGAAATGCCTTGATTGCCACTGCTGCATTGAAGAAACTACACATGAAACTCAGAATAGCAACAGGGCCAAGATTCACAGATACCCTGGAAGGAATGTAGGATCCACGACCAATCTGAATGAGAAGGTGGGTATAACCTTTGGCATAGAGCTCTTGCTTGACTTCAGAAGTATCAACAGCTCTAACAAGAGCATCAAACAGGGTAGTCCCCACAGTCACAAAGACTACTTTCTTAGAGCTCATCCCTTCATCACTAGTTCCCATTTGGTTATGTCTTCACCCACCCTGAATAATGCCACTGGTTTCCACAGATGCCAAACCTAAGTTCAGAAATGTGAAGATTTAGCTACAGAACTAACAGAAGGGTGCATTTAGAACTAAAACATCCTACCAAATGCAATTTTTCGAGCGAAAGGAATCCTAATTTTAAACAACTTAAGGTGTTGACTGTCTAAGAACATGCATCTTAAGATCAAGCTTTTAAAACAAGAGCACCGGATTTTGAACACAAACATGTTTGAAAGTGAGAACGAAGTAACCACACGAGGTTCACCCAGAGAAAAGGGGGGGAGGGGGGGATCATGAGCTACAGTCCATCTAGAAACTGAATGTATTTTGTCAATGGACAATGAAAACAGTTCATGTTTCCATCATGTTAGATAAAATCAAGCTGGATTTAACAAAGAACATATGATTAAGGAATTAGAATTCGCGGGAATGAAACACAAAGTATCAAATTCTACCAATCAACGCAAGATCAAATTCAGAAACTCCATTAATATTCATCATTTCATTTCTCTCATTGCGTCGTTAAGAAAAATATGAGAACAAAAAATATCAATCGATATAGACACTGCAAGTGCAGCCATGCAAGTTGCAACAATTAAACCGATAAAATTTGAGATTATCAAAACACTCCTTGTTGCAGTATCAACTACTGTTTAGCCTTCATCACAAAAATGAATTATCTAATTACAGAAGCATAATTTCACAACATCTAATGAGAAATTGAGAACTACAGATATGATAGAAACATTTCCCTGATTTAAAACAAAAAAAGTGAGTGTGTGGGGGGGGGGGGGGGGGAAGAGATTGAGCCAACTAAATTATGCATCGTAATCTTGTATCATATATTTACATTACTCCATGAATGTAAATTAGATTCACCAATATCTAGCATCATCCTTTTCCAACTTGAAAACATCATCACACTAAGAAACGTATATATAGCAGTCAATTTAGAACAACACTAAAGGCAACTTTCGCAGATACCACCGCATAATATCTCATGGAAGTCTCTTGGATTGAGCTATTCAATTAACACAGTAAATTCTCAAGAACAACAAAGCGTTTCCCTATAACCAATTCAGCACACTAGGACTCAAAGCTCAAGATCAAAATGTCTCGCAAATTACAACCCACTTTGTTCTATTTGCATTCATACATAGGACATACCCATACAATAACCTAGCCAAAAGCAACAAATCAACACTCACCCAGCCTCCCAAACTCCCCAAACAAACAGAAAATGCAATAACGTAAAACAAGGAATACTTTATCACCTTGAGTCAAGTTTCAATGATGTTCCAATGATGTTCCAATGATGCAATGTGGTAGATTCAGCCCTTCTCTCAGTGCTTCTATTCAAGTATTACCCAGCTGAAATTGAAGGCTGAATCTGATGATATAAAAAGCTGGTATTAGCATGCCATTGGAGAAAGATAAGGTTGGTGATCTAGGCTTTACGTAAAAACACACTATTAGTCTTGCCCATCACTCCGTGCAGTTCGGATCAAAATGTTAATTTCTATTCCAACTAGAAAAAGGAACTGTAATCAGGGGCTCAGAAACTTCAAAATAGCAGCTATCCTTGTGCAGATTGGCCAAAATTACATCAAACAGCATCCGGTCATTCAACAATATCGCAACGAGTTCCTAGTTTATGGAGATCAAACGCAGCCAATGAAAAAACGAACATAAAAAGTGCATCAATTACTAAAGTTGGTACCTTGTAATTTCATGCAGGTGATCAATTTGTTCAATTTGCACTGATCAGTGATCGAGCAGTTGGGGCCTCTGACACAAACCCTAATTATCCGGAGCGAACAGAACTAAACGAATGTCAACTGCAATTAGCTGCCAGATTGATTGCATTAATTGCTAGGGCAGCCAAAAAACTGTAAGAAATTCTTCAATTAGCGCTTGGAAATTGGAAACTCTCCTCTCTGCGTTCCGTCGCCTCTATGTCAACTTTTCATTTTTTGAGATTTATTTTCAAACAAACGATCTACAGTAAAAGAGTAAAAGACCATATATCTTGACTTAATTATCCTTCTTCTTTTTCTTTTTTTCTTTTTTTACAAGGTAAGACCCACTTTTATTGTCAGGTTAGTTTCAAATTAAGTTAGTTAACTTAGGATATGTTAGGATAAGACAGATTTTGAGTTAAGCTAGTTAGTTTAAAATATTTTATTAATAAAATTTGAATATCTTGGGGGAAATAAATGAAAAGCTTATAGGTGTTGAAAAAATAGATTGGTTTGAAATTATAATAATATTATTTAAATGTCTTTTTATTTAAAAATTTGTTTTTGTTTTGAATGTTTTTTTAAGGAGTTGGGTTAGGCAATTGTCCACCACATGTTGTACCGTTGTTGGAGCTTGATTTGGATGAATGAATTACCTGCTTTTACCTAAAAAAAAACAGTAACATTATATTAAGTTAGTCAGGTTTAACCCAACTAAAAATCAGGGCCTAAACATTAAAAAACATCTAAGTGGTCCTTCGAGTTCTACCTAGAACATCCTCGAAAACAATTAAAAATAACTCCCTAAAACTATTAAGAACAACGACATTTTGAATAGACAGTCCATGTTTTGCCAACTAATCCGCAACTTCATTCCCTTGCCGAAAGATATGAGATATACGAACCTCGTTACAAAACCCCATACATGCACAAATGTCCTGGACTAGTGATGAAATCTTTCATAGTACATGAAACGCACCCTTGACAATATTGATAATATCCATTTTTAACAAAATATTCCTATACCCAGCCAGCACATTATCCCTAATACCTTTATGCATAGCAGTGGCTTCCGCGATCAAGACAGACCCTCCTCCTAAGTTAAAAGACGACGCCTGAATGACTTGGCCCCTAGAGTCCCTAATGATCGACGTCAACCCCCTGCTGCTTTACCTTGGCTATTAGACCCATCAGAATTGATTTTCAATCACTCTCTGGGGAAGTTTAGGCCTACTAACCCAAACACGATTTTTGGCCCGATTGTTTTGAATCCACCTACTAAAGGGCTAACTGTCAAACATCACGAGCATAATCGCAATTTAAAAAAAGGTGAGACTCCTGCTCAACTTTTTTGCTACAAAAGGGGCACAAGGACGATATATTCATACCCCTACTTGCTAAGTTGGTTTTAACCGAAAGGGCCTCGTAGCGAGGTTGCCAAAGAAAAACCTTAAGTTTTGGCTGGATATTTAAATAACAGATCCACCTAAATTTCCAAGCATTTTCAAAATCCACCCCTTCATGAGCCAGTCAGGTAGCAAATTTTGTAGAAAAAATCACCGTTGCTCGTTAAACCCCCAACAAACAGAGTCCTCCACATGGCTAGAACGGAGAAGAACGGAACAAATTAAATCAACCAAATCGTGATTCACCCTAGGCCTCAAACAATCCAAATTCTAGGATTTATCTGGGTTAATAATTAGATTCAACAACTTTTAAATTTAGATCAAAATTACTCAGATCAGAGATCTGACGCAACTCTACCAAATTACTTTGAGCATTCCAATTGTTCGTCCATTTTTTTTTTTTTTTACCATCCTCTGCTTTTCATATGAGAGTCTGAGACCTTTAGTAAGAAAAGGCATTACTTTTAGAATAAACCTCCACACCCAAGAATACGTGGGCTTGGTAGTTAAAGAGAAAATAACTTTATTTTTAACATACATTAGATTGAATCTAGTCCGCCTAAATTCCTTTGTAAACATAACTCTTCATAATAATTTACACGTAAATGTATCATAAACAACTTCTATTTTCCTCAGCCCAAGTCCTCCCAAATGCTTAGGTTGGTATATTTTATGCCAGGCTTCAAGCAAGAAGCCTTTATTCGAATTCAAATCCTTCTAGGAGAAGGTATGACTAATTTTATCAATTTGACGAGAAATAATTTAATGTGGGAGTGTATAAGTGTAATTCTACCAGCTTTCGATCAAACTTTGCTTTCCAATGCTGAAGCTTAGCCGTCCTAGAAGTATTTCTTGTCTTAATTATTTTAAGTATCATATATTCTTAAAAAATATTTTGAGGTAACATTATTTTTCTATAATTATTTATGAGTGACAATTTGACAACTTCTTATTGAAAGTCAACTCTTCTTATATGTTAATTAAAGATAATTAGTCTAAATCAAATTTTTATCATATAATTAACTCTTCCTGCCCTTTTTTTAGCGGGAACTATTGTCGGATCGCCACACATAAATAATTACATAAAAAATAATATCGCCCCAAAATTATGTTTAAAAACAAAGGTGCTTACAATAATTACGTACGATAAAATGCAGGCCCTCGAAATCGTTTCTTGGTTTTATTTTAATTTGGTCATTTTCTTTCTTCTTCGCTAATTGGGCTTTTGATGGGGTAGCCTTGCTTGATTATGTGGACTTTATTTTAAATTTAGGTTGCATTTGATAGACCAAATGTTAGAAAAATATTTTTCAAGAGAATCGTTTTCCTGAGGGAAATATTATCATGTAATATAAAAGAAAAAGTATTTAATTTCCTAGATCGCGTGGCTCCTCTCACCCTTTGTCCATCCATATAGAATAAATCAAAACGAATTATTCCTTTATTTGCTGAAAGAGAGAGAAAAGCAATACATATAACCATATATACTTAGACTTGGCAAAACTTATCCGATAATCGATTTAATCCGTCCGGAATTCGACGACACCCAAATATGGGGGGGGGGGGGAGGGGACCTGATCTTTTCCCGAACTGATCTGAACCACAACCCATAAGCTAACCGAACAAGAAAGACATCTTAAATAATCCGACCGGACCCGAACCCGAACCCGAACCAAGTCATGCTATACCCGATTAAACGCGGATCCGAAAATGGCCCAAACAATTTTTACCCGACTCGAGACACACCCGAACCGAATTTTACTCGACTCAAGACACACCCAAACTAATCACTTTCACCCGGATCAAATTGGAACCAACCTGATTTACACCAGACCAAACTATACCCAATTTGGAGTAGTCATATGGAAAATTTGAAATTCAATATGTATAAGTTGAATGGTTAAACACGTAAAGCTCATATGCTTTGACTTTCACTTTCAAAATAAAATTTTAATACTAATAAATACTACCTCCGTTCCAAAATAATTTTCACTTTCGTTAATTACTTACACATTATAATGAGTTACAATATGAAATAATTACCGTCATTAGAAAGATATTTTCCTAACAATTACAATTGAGGTAATTTTATATTGTAACTCATTGTAATTTGTAAATAATTAACAGCCAAAATTAGTTAAAATGACAATTAATTTGGAACGGAGGGAGTAATAATTAAGTTGAAAGTGTTGGGACTTTTGTTAGTTGTTATACCCGATAGCCCATATGTTATTGTTGTTTATTTCAACTATCAACTGATGTAGCGGTTAATATTCTTTTGGACGATTTCCATACAGTACAGTTCGAACTAATGAATCATGCACCTTAAATTATTTAATTATAAATTAATATTTGCTTAAAAATCGAAAATTGACATTTTTAGTAATAAATAAAGTTTAACATAATACGTTAGCAGTTCGAACTTGGATTCATGCGATAACAAGCACCGAATCAACCTAACATGAGAAAACATTCAACTGACTCTAACCCGAGGATCTTGATTTGCTTAAACCCGACTCGGCCAAGGCCCATCCGAAGTCAAACCGAACCCTAACTCTGCCTAGTCCGAACCACGTCCGAACCGAACAAACCTGAACCCAAAGTCACTTGATCTGAACCCGATCTGACACATCTGACTGCCAAGCCTATAATATATGGCCTTGTTCTTTTGTACGGTTGGTAAGATGTAGAAATGGTGTGGTATAATGACTTGTGGAAAAGTGTCGTAAGGTGTGAAATGGTTTGGTAAAATTTGTGGAAAGTGTGGTTGATGTGGTAGGTGAAGAGAGAGAATGTGAAAAGTAGAGGAGAAAAGTGAATAGATATATTGATAATGATTATGGTAAAATGTGGTACGGTGTGGTGAAATATGAAAGAATATTGAGCGGTATGGTGAGTTATAGTACCACACTGTGCAGTAGAAAAGAACATTTTTTTTAAGAAGGTAAGTGAGAGAGAGGTGGTTAAAGATTTCTTCTCACAAGAAATCTTCCCACCCTGTCCTCATACAAAATTTTATTGAACTCTCTATCCTCTATTTGATTCCATGTTTCAGCTACTAGCAGATGATGTCCTCTTTTTGAAAGCCAGTCAGTTGCGCCATTTGCTTCTCTAAAAATATGGGAAATATTACTCCATGTAAACTTTGAAAGAAGACCACCAATATCTTCCACCAAATGCCTGATTCGCCAGGGAGTTTCAAAGTTTCCTTGAATAGCTTGAATTACTACTAAATTATCACCTTCAATGAATATGTGAGAGTGGTCTGTTTTTAATACTTTTAGTAATCCATCACGTAGCGCTCTTGCTTCTGCAACAATGATAGGGGAGTCTCCATAGTTTCTTGCCCCAACCTTTATCATGACTCCCCTCCAATCTCGAAGAAGAAAACCTCCTGCCGCTGAGTTTTGATTACGCGAACCATCGAAGTTTAGTTTGATGTTGCCCCTTGGGGGTGTCTGCCCTCTCACGATTTTATTGGAAGACACCCCATGATGTGTGTTTTACCTAGCCTCCGTCCTATCCATCTCTATTATATTTCTAATCTTCCATTCAGCCGCATTTTTCTTTGCTTGAATGAGGTTTTCCAAGAGGATTATGAATGAAGTTCCTAAAAACTGTGTTATTTCTACTTTTCTATAGAGTCCAAAGAAGAAAGACTTCGCGATTTACATGATTTTCTACCCAATTATTCCGCCAAGCAGTGAGTAATTGCCTTATAGCTGGGGACGATCGATCTATTGGTTTAAAGAATAACCACTTATGTTGTTTTGCTAAGTGCCAGACTCGTTTTGCAAAGGGGCATTCCCAGAAAAAGTGTGATCATTAGTTTCAATGTCTTCCTGACATGAAGGGCAAATAGGGTCCAGATTAATACCTCTACGAAAAAGGTTCCCTTTGTTAGAAAGAGCATTCCTAAGACTTTGTCAAAGGAAAATTTTTGGAGGTAAGTCTAGCCTCCAAATCCAATTAAACTCCCATTTTTGTAGCTAATCATCACAGTGTTGTGCAATTCTAGTGGCTGTTTTCATCGAGATCGAAGTGTCCAGATCCTGTAAGCCCCCAACAAACTTCATCCCTAGTGTCTGCATAAGGGACTGGTATACCACGGATTTTTTGGATAACATTATCATCATTGATTACTTCCTTGATTTCCCCCAAATTCCAGGTCTTATCCTAACCTATAAAATTATCTACCGTGATGTCTATATTTTCTATATTATCACGTTCTGGCTTAATTATTTCTAAAAGGGGTTGATTATCACACCATCTATCTTTTCAGAATTTAATGTTTTTTCCGTTGCCTATAATCCATCTCACCCCCTGCGTTAATATGGGTCTCGTTTTCAAAATTGCTTTCCAGACGACTGAGTCTTGGGTTCTAGGATTGATTTCTAAGAACTCTCTATTACGGAGATATTTTTTCCTCATTAACTGGGCCCAAAGCCCCTCTCCATTTAGGATTTTCCAGACCAATTTACATTGGAAAGCCATATTTATATCTTCTGCTCTCCTAAGACCAAGGCATCCATAATCTTTTGGTGTACAAATTGTACTCCAAGCTATCATTGGCATTCATTTTTGATCCTGACTCTTTTTCCAAAAAAAGTTCCTATTAATGCTATCCAATGAATTGCAAGCATAATTTGGAAGCCTAAAGCATTGCATTGTGTGTGCTGGCAGTGATTCCGAATTTGCTTGAATTAAAACAATTCTACCTGCCTTGGAAAGGGAATTTGCTTTCCAGGCAGTCATTCTATCTATTTCTTTTTGGATGATCTCTAAGAAATTGTCTCTACTTTGACGTCCTTCACTACTAAAATCTTGCGTTTTAGCGACGAATTTTGCGACGGAAATATCCGTTGCCCTGACCCACGATAAAATATAGCTGATTCGGCAATAAAACCTGACTTTGCGACAGACTTGCGACGAATTTTGTCCGTCGCTTGGTCATTTCATTTTTTTAAAAAATGTTGCGCTGCTGGGTTATGAAACCCTTATTTCCCCCAAACCAGTTCAGCCCTCCTTCAGTCATTCCCCGACAAACAAGAACGAGAGAAAGAGAGATGGAAAATGCTCAGAAGACTTTAGATCTGCAAATCTTGAGAGCTTAAACCCTTCTCCGACGCAAGGAGTCCTTGTCCGGCGCCCAAAGCCCTTCCGCGTGAGCCTCGCCGGTGTTTGTCCACTGTTCTCTGATGCACGAAGCCCTTCTGTGTTGAGCCGGGCGCTGTTCTTCCGAAAACATCCAACCGTGTGAGCCTTGCCTCTGTCCGCCGCCCCTGCTGCCCCTGTTCTGGGTTCGTGCTACTTCTTCTTCTCTCTTACTGTTTGTAAACACTACTGTTATGGAGTACCAATGTTATCATTATTGTTTCTGTGTTTCTAGTGTTCATAGTCACAAACAAGGCTGGTGAGAACTTGAGATTGTAGTAGCATATTATGAAACCAATAGTTTAGGGTTTTGTTCTTCGTGTGTGGTAGTAATTTGGAAATAGCTATACATACCCAGATGGGTTAGTCAGGTTTTATCAATTTGCTTGTTGCTCACTCAAAATCGAAATTGTAAGTTAAATTTGGATTTTATTTTCAGTTAATTTTGTATATATATGAAGATTTAGTGTTTAGTTAGGGTTTAATTGGAGATTTTAGGGTTTAGGGTTAATTTTTGGTACCCTAATATTGGATTCAAACAGAGAAAAGAGGAGAGAAGGAGATTATTGGGATGGAGGGTTGAGATGACATCCTGAGTTCAAATCTGTACAGCCTCATTGTGCAAAGAACATTCACTTTAGAAATCAATTAAAGTATGAAACCATTTCTAAGATTACACCATGTGAAACACATCTAAACCATACATCTTCAAAGTGAGAACACCATTAAAAGCGTACCAATAATTTAAAGAAGTAGGACTATTTTAAGGTTTCAATTTGAAAAAGTATAATCATTTGTGGGGTACCAACTATTAGTTAAGGAAAAAAATTAGAAGCACAACATCTTTGACATCATTATAGAGGATCTAAGTCAATCTAAGTCAATTTTGCTGTGATTTCAATCTAAAATCAATTACAATCTTCATTAGTAATCTTACCAAATATTATGTGGGCGTCATATGGTAACAGCATAAGAATTATGTATTTAAATTGATACCATTGATGGCTAAAGTGATTATTAGCTCAGTGGTCATCATGGGATTTTTGTAATTGTTGGGGGTGGGTTTAACATGTAAAAGTTATCTTTTTACTTCCAGCGCTTTTTTTTTTTTTTACCTGTGCAATTTTTTAATTTTTGGGTTTAGTTTGGTTGCATTCGCTTGGTGCAAATAGTGAAGACCTACATAACAAAGAAAAGAATTCTTCAGTGGACAATCTTATGAAACCATGACTTCAAAATGTTGTAATTGAAAGCTAAGCCCTTCCTTTGTCGCACAGATATGTTGTCTTATCCATAGGAAATTAAATTCAAATTTTAGAGCAGTTCAGCTTAGCAAGTAATTTTATAATCTTTAATGGTGGTTTGTTTGCTATGTTACATAAAAAATTGTCATTTAATGATGTATGATGTTTCATTTGACTATTATGTTGGGCATATTAATTACTCATTTTTTATTTTGAAAATGTTGTTTTTTACAACTAAAATTCGTTAGTTGAATTAATTGTTTGGGCAGAATATAAGTTGTCCTCCGCACCGTACCTGGATGTATAATAAATTAATGCCTAACAGTCGTGCGCACACACAAGAATTTATGAGAGTGTTAGAAGAGTTTGACACATTTGCACGAAATCAAACTGGGTTTGCTGAAAGTGGTGGCAAGTATAGGTGTCCTTGTAGGAAGTGTGCAAATCAAAAGTTCTTCAAACCTGAAGAAGTGAAGGTTCATCTCTACAAGATGGGTTTCATGAACGGGTATTTTTATTGGACTAGCCATGGTGAAGTAGAACCTGAACAAATGGATGGTGGTGTGTATATTGGTAATGTTGCTCCCCATAACGTTGGTGCAAGTGACGTTTATCATGAATATAATGATACATACGTTGATCGTATGGATGACATGATGAATGACGTCGTAGAAGCCAATGATCATAATATGGGTGAAGAAGAACCTATCACATATCAACCACCGTTTTATAATATGCTGCAAGCTGCTCAACAACCTTTGTTTGACGAGTGTACTACTCATACTGAGTTGTCTCTCGCTTTGAGGATGTTAAGCCTCAAATCTGATGGCAACATGGCCCAAGACAATTATAATGGATGAGCAAGATTGATCAAAGAACTCTGTTCGATCTCCTGATAACGGTCGTGTGCCGGCTAACTACTCACAAACGAGAAAAGTTGTGAAAGAACTTGGCAACGATGTGCAATACATTGATTGTTGCCTCAATGGGTGCATGTTGTTCTACAAACACGATGCAAATCTTGACACTTGCAAGTTTTGTGGACAACCAAGATGGAGACGAAAGAAGTTGGCAAAAGGAAAAGGAAAAGCTATTCCATATGCTCGGATGCATTACTTACCTTTGAAGTCTCGACTTCAGAGGTTGTATGCATCAAAAAATACTGCACAACACATGAGGTGGCACCACAAGCACATTAGTGATGATGGTGTGCTATGTCATCCATCAGATGGCCTTGCTTGGAAATATTCTGATGAGAAGAATCCGCAGTTTGCGGCAGAGCCTAGAAATGTCCGGTTGGGTTTGTGTGCAGATGGTTTCAACCCTTTCAATCAATCCAATAGACTATACTCCATTTGGCCGGTAGTAGTAACCCCCTATAACCTTCCCCCCGAATTGTGCATGACTACACCGTTCATGTTTCTGTCATGTTTAATCTATGGTCCAAAAAATCCAAAGAACAAAATCGATGTCTATCTACAACCTCTAATAGATGAGTTGAAAGAATTGTGGGATGAAGGGGTTGAAACATATGATATTTCTAAAGGTGACTATTTTCAAATGAATGTCGCACTTATGTTGACCATCAATGACTTCCCAGCTTATGGAATGCTATCTGGTTGGAGTACTCATTGGAAATTAGCATGTCCAGTGTGTATGAAACAAACTGAAGCCATGCGATTAAAGCATGGGGGTAAGTTTGCATTGTTTGATTGCCACAGATGTTTTCTACCAAGCACTCATCCATTTAGGGGCAACCGAAGTGCGTTTCGAAGAGGCAAAACTGTTAGAGCGCATCCTCCTTGTCGGTTGGAAGGGGATGAAATTTGGGGAGAGGTTGAAGATTTCCCATTGATAAATGAATTCGGTGGTGCATATTTACCAGGTTTTAAAGAAAATGAACATAACGTGACAAAGAGGAGCATTTTTTGGGAGTTGCTTTATTGGAAGGATCAGAAACTTAGGCATAATTTGGATGTTATGCACATAGAGAAGAATTTCTTCGAGAACATTCTAAACACTGTTATGGATGTTCGCGGCAAAACAAAAGATGATGACAAAGCGAGGAGAGATGTTGCAGATATATGCGACAGGGAAGAGTTGCATCTAATACCAAGGCAAAGAGGCAAAGATCTGAAACCAGTCGCGAAGTTTGTTCTCCCCTTCGAAAAAAGGAGCGAACTTTGTGAATGGATTAAAGAGATCTGAATGCCAGATGATTATTGCTCCAACTTGAGATATATCGTGGATCAAACAAACGTCAAATTTGGAAATATGAAGAGTCATGATTGTCACGTCTTCATGGAGACACTTCTTCCTGTGGCCTTTGGTGCTCTTCCAGTTGATGTGTTGAAACCTCTCATTGAGATAAGTAAGTTCTTCAAGAATTTGTGTGCAACAACACTCACAGAGGGGGCTTTGGAGGAAATGCACCAAAGCATTCCACTTATCCTGTGTAAGTTTGAAACCATATTTCCTCCGGGTTTCTTTAATGTGATGGAGCATTTGCCAATTCATTTGGCCAAAGAAGCAATGTTAGGGGGCCCTGTTCAATATCAATGGATGTATCCATTCGAGAGGTATGCAATTCATGCTTCTCTTAAAGTTGTCAAGTGTAATTTTCGTTGAAAAATCAATTCTAATAAACCTCTTTTTTTTGGTCAGATTTTTTAGTCCATTGAAGAAAACAATCTTAAACCAAACACATCCTGAAGGCTCGATCATAGAAGCATATCTAAATGCTGAACGAAGTTACTTTTCATCCTACTACTTCGGCAATGGCGTGCCTTCAATGCATACTAGATGTCGTCGAAATGAGGATGACGAAAGGTCTGGGTATCATGTTCCGACTTTGTCAATCTTTGAGCCAAAAGGAAAGCCTATTGGTAGGCCAACCAAAAGGTATCTCACTACTGCTGAGTATGATGCTGCACATCTCCATGTATTGCTAAATTGTGAGGAAGTTGAACCTTACAAGGAGTGAGTAGAACCTCCATCTTTTATTTGAATAGTATCAATTATTCACAACATACACGTATCTTACCTATATAATTGCATCCCTGATGATGTTAATTATTTCAGAATGTTCCTCCAACAAGTGAAACAAGCGCAACTGAACATTATTGATGTTGAGGTTGACCAGATCATCGCATCTTACTTCCCGAAATGGTTTAGCAATTGCGTAAGCGAAACCTCAATCTTTTATATATATATATATATATATATATATATATATATATACATATACATATACATATACATATACATATAACATGACCGAATTGTGTGTGTGTATATATATATATATATATATATATGAATGCTAGGACGTCATATTTATTATGTGTGCATAAACATGAACAATTCGGTCATGTTATTTGTACAGGTTGTAACTATTCAAATCTTTGCCGATATAAAGCACATGTACTTGAGAAATTTAGCTTTGGGGCCATTAAGAGTGGTGTCATCATGGAGTGCATATAAAATGAATGAGTACAAATTTCTTACAGAGGCTAGAAGTGTAGACAAGAAAACATGTAATTGTGGTGTTGGTGTATGTGGGGCTGGGGAAGGTGACATAGAAAGCAATTATTATGGTATCTTGAAGGATGTCATCGAAGTAGAGTATCCGGGCGAACCACTAAAGAGATGCGTACTATTTAGTTGAGTGGTTTGACCCCACACTGGATCGGGGGACACGAGCTAACAGAGTTAGCCGACTTATTGAGGTTCATCATGCTAGAAGATATATGAAGTATGATCCTTTTATATTTACAGAAACTGCAACTCAAGTGTACTTTATGTCACATCAAGATAAGGCAAGGGAAATTCGAGATTGGCTTGTTGTTATGGCGATTAAGCCGAGGGCAAGAGTTGACAAGCGATATATTCTCCCTCTTGCACACCAAGAATCAGACATGACCTCTATTGGATTGGTCGAGGATGTCATTCCTACATCTTTAGCTGGTGAAAGTGGAGATATCAAAGAGGTCGATAATGAAGGTGAACATATTGACTTTGACATCGACGAAGAAGAAGGTGGTATGGAGCCCATCTCAGAAGAAGACTGGGATGAAGAAACAGATACAGCTGAAGAGCAGGAGGAAGATAAGGATACCAATGTAGATGAGGATGAAGACGTGGATGAGGAGGTGTAATACCCCGGGTATGTGGTTAAAGTGTGGCTTAAAAAGGATTGAAATAACTACTCATATCACCAAGGTGCACCTTCTTTTATGGTAGCTCATCCGTTGGGAACTCCCCAGTTAAGCGTGCTTGGCTGGGAGTAGTACCAGGATGGGTGACCTCCTAGAAAGTTTTCCTAGGCAGCGTGTGAGCGAGGACGAAGCACGCTAGAAAGACTCGTGGTGATTTGTGGGGCCAGTCAGCGATCTTTGAAGCGGTTATCGGTAATGTCCGCGGCTCGGGAGGGGCCGGGGCGTTACAGATGGTATCAGAGCCGACCCGCGACCGTGAGCTGCGCCAGTGGACTGGAGAGCCATGGGCAGTCACCTAGCGGGGCAAAGATTCTGGATTGGATTGTGGCACAACGAGGACGCCAGCGCTTGGCGAGGTGACTGTAATACCCCGAATATGTGGTTAAAGTGTGGCTTAAAAAGGATTGAAATAACTACTCATATCACCAAGATGCACCTTCTTTTATGGTAGCTCATCCGTTGGGAACTCCCCAGTTAAGCGTGCTTGGCTGAGAGTAGTACCGTGGACGGGCGACCTCTGGAAGTTTTCTAGGCGCATGTGGCGAGAGGACGAAGCACGCTAGAAAGACTCGTGGTGATTTATGGGGCCACCACGATCCTCGGGCGCACGGTGAATGTCCGTGACTCGAAGGGCCGGCGTTACAAATGGTATCGAGCCGACCGCGACCGCGAGCCGCGCTGATGACCGAGAGCCATGGCGATCACCTAATGGCAAAGATTCTGGATTGGATTGTGGCACAACGAGGACGTTGTGCGCTTAAGTGAGGGTGACTGTAAT
The DNA here is from genome assembly GCA_029582165.1 of Portulaca oleracea. Taxonomy (NCBI): domain Eukaryota; kingdom Viridiplantae; phylum Streptophyta; class Magnoliopsida; order Caryophyllales; family Portulacaceae; genus Portulaca; species Portulaca oleracea. The sequence goes on along the minus strand of CM055875.1, from coordinate 27,424,131 downwards.
ACCCCGAATATGTGGTTAAAGTGTGGCTTAAAAAGGATTGAAATAACTACTCATATCACCAAGATGCACCTTCTTTTATGGTAGCTCATCCGTTGGGAACTCCCCAGTTAAGCGTGCTTGGCTGGGAGTAGTACCAGGATGGGTGACCTCCTGAGAAGTTTTCCTAGGCAGCGTGTGAGCAAGGACGAAGTACGCTAGAAAGACTCGTGGTGATTTATGGGGCCAGTCAGCGATCCTTGAAACGGTTATCGGTAAGGTCCGCGGCTCGGGAGGGGCCGGGGTGTTACAGATGACATCAGAGCCGACCCGCGATCGTGAGCTGCGCCAGTGGACTGGAGAGCCATGGGCAGTCACCTAGCGGGGCAAAGATTCTGGATTGGATTGTGGCACAACGAGGACGTTGTGCGCTTAAGTGAGGGTGACTGTAATACCCCGGGTATGTGGTTAAAGTGTGGCTTAAAAAGGATTGAAATAACTACTCATATCACCAAGGTGCACCTTCTTTTATGGTAGCTCATCCGTTGGGAACTCCCCAATTAAGCGTGCTTGGCTGGGAGTAGTACCAGGATGGGTGACCTCTTGGGAAGTTTTTCTAGGCAGTGTGTGAGCGAGGACGAAGCACGCTAAAAAGACTCGTGGTGATTTGTGGGGCCAGTCAGCGATCCTTGAAGCGGTGATCGGTAATGTCCGCGGCTCGGGAGGGGCCGGGGCGTTACAGGAGGAATATGGATATGATGATGATAATGACGACGATGATTAGTAGAAATTATTTTCTTCATTGTGTGTTTAGATTTGCATGTTTCAATTCATGTTTGGTATGTATGTCATTAATTATAAGGATTTTAAGATATTTCATTACGGGAACCCTAAACCCTATGTGTATGTCGTCTGCATGTGTTGCTTAGCTGTGTATTCGCACTTAGTATATGGACATCAACATGTTTGTATGTATGTTTAGTTATATTACAAGCAATGTTGATTGTCACCAATTACGTATGATGTCATATTATTTCGTGGTTTTAGTTACTTTGTATTATTTTAGGATGAGTTCATCAGACCGAGGACGTGGAAAAGGTACTCGAGGATGGGGCAATAGAGGTGGACGAGGTTCGTCCAACTCTACCGATATCGGGAATGATGGTTTGAATGAGAGGAATGTTGGTAGTAATCCCGAGTCTATCCCTAGCAATCAACAAACCCCTCGCCCCAACACCATGCCAACTCCTCCTTACATGTATCCCGTATATGTGGCCATCTGTCTCAAACTCACCATCAATCGATAATCAATTTCATCCTTTACTATTTGGGAACGCAAATAGTCCAGTACAGTTTTCAATGCAAAACAATGTATCAGGAGGTTCTGTTAGCAACAATCAGAATGCTCCTACTAATACCACAGACCCTCCTTCTAATGACCCAGAACCCCTCCCGTGAATGTAAATGCACTCTCCAAAGGAACAACTTTGAGCAGAATGAGGATGTAGAAGAGAACAATGTCGGGGGGATAGAGAAAGAGCGCATTGAGCCCGTTGGTGATGGGTAAGTGGATAAATTAAGTCTGAACCTTAAGTTACACATGTCTTTATATCATTTAGTTACGTGACTTCTTTTTTGTTTTTTTATGGTAACTTTCATCCATTTACTGCTCGGAATAAGGTCACATCAATTTTCACGAGCAAATTTGAAGGTGCTTGGCCTACATGGAAGTCCGTTCCTGAAAGTGTAAGAGACTTGTTGTTCAAAGAATTTAAGGTAAATACTCATTGTTATAATTATGTAAATGTTGTATTACTGATCATTTATTTTAATACCAAAAATAACTACTTTTCATTGTATGATTTCTTGTAGAAGTATTTCTACTGGAATGCTAAATATGAAAAGGCCATCCGAAAGAATTTTGATGCTAAGGGTAGTGCCCGTTTAAGAGATTTCATGAGTAGAGCTAGAAAAGCTGGAAAGAAACCTGAATGGATAGGCCCGGACAATTGGGCCAAGCTTTTAGAAATAATGTGGAGTGAAAAGACATACAAAGAGAAGTGCAAAACCGCCCAGGATAATCGTATAGGTAACAACTCAGATCCAAATTATGGTATTGTGAAACATAGGTGTGGTACCAAACCTATGCATGAAAAGGCTAGAGAATTGGTAAGTTCTAACGTTATTTCTTATTTAGTTTATTGTCTAAGTAAAGACAATTTTTAGAAGAATATGACCACTATTTTTGTTTATGTTACCAACTTTTTTTTTAATTTTTTTTTGTAATTTTTTGAATTTATTGCGAGGTTATGCGACGAAACCGAATTCCATCGCAAAGGCCTTGCGACGAGGCTTTTTGCGACGGAAAAAATTCCGTCGCAAGGTCCATCGCTCGGTCCTGAAATTCCATCGCAACTTTGTAAATTTCTGTCGCAAATTCCGTCGCAATATGGCAAGTTTTTAGTAGTGCTTGACTCAATCAACACCCTAAATATTTCTCAATCGACTCTGCCAGTGGAATATTAAAAATACCTTTGATGGTTTCTTTTAGATGTCTGTGTGTATTTTTACAAAAAACCAAAGTGGATTTGTGAAAGTTCACCATCTGGCCCGACTGAACACAAAAACTCTGAATGATATTTTTAAGTCGAGTCGCTGTTTCTATTGATGCTTTACAAAATAACAGGCTACCATCTGCAAAGAAAAGGCAAGGAATCCTAGCTGTTTTGGGAGCTAACTAAATTCCAATACCTGATTTTCGATTTGTCGCCTCTTATTCTAATTTGTTTCTGTGGATGTTCATGCATAATATAAAAAGATATGGTGACAAGGGGTCTCCTTGTCTTAAACCCCTGGTCGGTTTGAAGAACTCATAAGGTGTTATGTTTATAAGTAGAGAGTATGAAACTGTGGAAATACATTGCTTGATAAGCTCAATCCATTTGGGGCAGAAACCAGTTTTCCGTAGCACCATTAATAAGAAATCTCATTCTATTCTGTCATATGCATTTTTCATGTCTAGCTTTAGGGCTATCCAAGGCGTCTTTTTCCTTTTTTCTTTGAATTTATGCATAATTTCATGCGTAATTAAGATATTGTCATGAATGGATCGACCGGGAATAAAAGCACTCTATAATGGCGAGATTAATTTTTCAAGCAGAGGTCGTAGTCTATTTACCAGAATTTTCGCAATTATTTTATAATATGTATTGCACAAACTAATGGGTCTAAAATGACTTGTTTGCGTGGGATTGTCGATTTTGGGGATCAAAGTGATAAAGGCATGATTGAATATTGAGTATTGTTAGAGGGAGTGATATTTTGGGGGATGTTGAGAAAAAGGATTGAATTTTTCTGATGATTATTCAGGTTTGTCCGACTGAAGAAGATAAAGGGGTAGAGTTTTTGGCTATGGCGGTTTTGGCGGGGAGATGGAGAAGAGAATGGAGAAAAATGACTTGGCTAAGGAAACTACAGTGGCATTAGGGTTAAAATATTGAGTGTGGGAGGGTTTTTTTTTTTAATAGAGAGATTTCCTTTTTTTTTTTACATGTTACCGGCTGTAACAGGTGAGAATATGGGGCAGTGGCAATTTTGACAATCTTAGAAATTATAGTGGCAGTTTTGATAATTTGGAAATATTAATGGCAAATTTGGCATTAATTGTCCAGGATTTTTATTTCAAAAAGGGCCTTTTTTATTTCTTCCTCTGTTGGTGGGGCAGTTAGCATGTTGTTTTCATTATCCGATATTAAAGCGGGTATATCATACATAGAATCTAACCAGTTTCCTCTTTGTGAAGTGAATCTACTTTTATAATCATTAACAAATTTGCAACCTATTTCCTCGTTGGTTTCCACCCAAGATCCAAGTTCATCTTTTATTTTTGTTATTTACTGCCTTTTTTTCCGACCACTGACTAACCTTTGGAAAAAAGATGAATTACAATCTCCTTTGGTTAACCATTCTTTCTTTGAAAGTTTTCCCCAGAACTTTTGATTAAAATGTAGAAATTTTTCCCTTTATTTTATCAATCTTTCGAGCCGTACAAAAGAACATGGCCATAGTGTTTTTTCTTGTTTTTTGAGGAGTTTAACAGTAGTTGGCTCACTCTCAAAACAAATTAAGGTGAAAATATAGTACAGAAATGAGTGACAAATTTAGAGCCCATCTGATATATTTGAGAATTGGGAATAGAAACAAACATGAAAGCGCTATTCAACATCCATATAGAATAATTTGACTATATGTTGAATGTGGACATGTGACAACTATGATACAGACTACAAAGCTATATTAATTCTCATTTGTCACACAGCTTGTCCAAAATAAAGGTGTGCAAGAGATCATTGTAATCAGGTTTAAAGAGATCCTCCTATGAGAATATAGTTAAGAAAATGAGTAGTCATATTGCAAATGTTCATGCCCTCATGGCCAAACAAAATTATTATATGTTTAATCATGACGCTGTGCTTCAAAATTAGGTTATAGCAATTCAACCTTGTTATCTGTAAAGTTGATCAATCATGCACCTTGTGATAATTTTTAAAATAAAGCGAGCATCAACTGCTTCGAATTCCTCCCGAGAATGGGAGAGAAAAAAGGTTCTTCAATTATAATAGTTTACTGCTATATGTTGTCTACTTCTCAAGTTCATCGAACAAGTTGATCACTAATCTATTTGTTTGAAAGGAGTAAATTACATTTACCCTATTTGATATTTGTGGTAATAATTTTTACTCACGTTTAGTGAAAATAATTTTTAGTGACTGAATCCAGTTACCTCTTATCGAAAATGTGAAAAATACCAAAATGCCTCTATATAACTTTATGAATGTACCATATTGCCCTTAACATTGAGAAAGAAATGACTTAACTGACTTTTTCATTTTTAGAATAGGGAGGGGTTGGGTTTTCGAAGAAATAAAGTAGAGAAAATGTTGAGGTTTAAATGCCATATAAATTAATATTAAGGGTAAAAACGTCAATTTATATTTAATTGAAAGTTATATGAATTAATATCAAGGGTAAAAAAGTCAATTCATATTTATCTTTTTAATGTTCGCCGGAAAATCCAACAAAAATCAATTATAGAATACCTTAGGAGGTTTAAAATTTTAAATAGATGAAAAACTTAATGTCAGGTAAGGTAAACATTATTTCACAAATGTCGAGTGTCTAAAAATTATTACTACAAATGTCAGGTAGGACAAATATAATTTACTCTGCTTGAAAGAGTATCTTCAATAAAATATTACTGTTAATTAATGACTACTTTATTTGTTTTGAAACAATACGATCTATTTTTATTTTATGAAAAATGTAAGATAATACTGTCTTAATTTCTCAATACTATAGTACTCATTTTAAATTTTGAAAAGAAATAATCACAAAAATAGTTGAATGATACATTGAAAATAAATAGTTTCACTGTGATCGCGTGAGAATGAAGAATGATAAAGTAAGAAGCAAATATGGTAAAACAGTACTAAATGTCTATTGTCATTATAAATTGACAGTCTGACAGAAACTTTAAGAGATAAAAATTTAGGTTAAAGTCAGATTTTTTTTTATAAATAACGTTATGTATAATAAGAAATATATAGAATATTTATATTTTTAATAAATAGTAGAAATAATATCATTTTAACACCTTCAAAATTAACACAACTAATTGATAATCCAGCTATAAATAATAATGCATCAATGCCATAATATCATATACAACAATATTTTATTATCTTAGATCGATGAAATTATCATTTCGAGACCAGGGATTGTTGTATGATTATTTGATCATCCAGCCATAACTAATGTTAGTCATTATCCCTTTATTTTAATAAATAATGAAAGGATGCTATAAATTGAGTGTCTTACCAATGTTGTAGTCCGCCGAAATCAATTTTTTCATACATTTTCGTACATGGGGAAAGACTGCGCGCCTACATTTGAACATGATACCAAGAGAATTTGTAGACCACAATAGCTAGAAAAGATGCTTGTTATTACTTGAGAAACAAAGGAAGGAAAGGTATATATATATATATATATATATATATATATATATATATATATATATATAACCAAAGGACCAAGAAACTAACTACCTATAAACCGGTTTTTTACCAGTCTTTAGCCTTCTTTTCTATGTTAGTTTTCGCCTTTCAAGCTCTTGTTCTGTAATTTCTAAATTAGAATCACTTACTTCCTTCATTTATACCTAAAGTGTGTGAACTTCCTTATATTTAGGTGTTTTCGCCCCTTATAATTAAAGATCGACGATTTTATGACGATAAGGAAGAGGGCAAGGAGCAATGAAAGGTGGAAGAATGAAGAAATCAAGAGAAGGCCAACTAGCACAACCCTAGCACAAGTTTTGCGAAGAAAAGAGATAAAAAAGGGTTTGGCGCATGCTGTGCAAAGTCAACACGGCTTGTGTTGTTGATAGGAAATCATTTCTGCTGATTTTTCAAGTCAACACAGGTTGTTCTAAAGTGAGCAGGGGGTGTGTTGCTGGCAGTTTCGGTTTTTCATCATATTAATTCATAATTCTAGGGTTTCTATTCATTCTATCTTTTATCTAGACTTTGAGAGAGATTTCTCTCTAGCCTCTCTAGAGGCATTAGGATAGTTTTTAGGTTTTAGATTATGTTTTGCAAGGATTTATCAACATCGTTTCCGGATTTCGTATCTAATTGAAGATCAAGTTTCTTTTCTCTCCTCTTTATATCTTTATGTTGATTTATTTCTTTGATAGATTTGTTTCCTTTCTCTCTAATTACTTTAATATGTTAATTTGTTTTTAATTTAGTGTAGTTTGGGTTTTGATTGATGTGTTTGACGATGAATTAATTTGTTTAGGCTTAATCTACCAAATTCATGTTTGTAATGTGAGGTTTTCTCTTTGCCCACAACATGTTCGATGAAATGCTCGAGAGAGTGTTCATGTGTATTTCTTAGGGAATTGATTTATGCTGAGAGGTGATGTCAATTTGCTAGTTTGGGTAGAGAAAATGGTTAGTGTTTTGGCACAAGAGTGTTGAATTTCGACTAGGTCTAGGTTGTTAATTCTATAGTTTAATTAGGCTAACTGTATGAGAATATGTAGTTAGAATAGTTAAGCCAGCCTTTGACCCTCGAGAGAGGGCTTTGGCGAGTCACTGACCCTCGAGAGAGGGCTTTGACATTTAATATGTTGCAATCGACCCCTCTTAATTGCTTGTTCAAAATTGGTAGGTTAGACCGTTCAAATTGATTAGTTGTTGAATATTTTTTATCGCAACCTGAACATGTTTTATTATTCTGTAGTTTGTAGTTTGATCATCACCACCACCATTCCTGGTTAATTTACCTGACTTGAAACACTTGAGTAAGTTTTGAGTGCCTAGAACACAACTCCTTGTGGATACGACAACCGTACTCCCAAAAGTACGACAACAATTTTGGCGCCGTTACTGGGGAGTTGTTGCTTTCCGGCCTTAGATTTTGCTTGAGGATTCTTGCTTAGGTTTCTAAAAAAAACACAAATTTTTTTTTTAAAGATTAAGGGGGTGTTTGGTGCCCGGTTGTTGGTTGTTGGTTGTTGGCTGTTTTTAGCTGTTGGCTGTATTTTTAGCTATTTGACTTTTGGTTGTTTTTTTAGCTGTTTTTGTTAGATGTTTGTATTAGCTGTTTGTATAAAAAGAGTGTTTGGTAGAGTTAGATGTTTGTATGATGGCTTTTTCTCCAGATTTCCAATTGGACCTTGGCTTTATTTTTAGTGTTTTTTAACATTATGATTTTTTAAAATTCATTTTTAGGTTTTTTGTCCATATTCATTTTTAGGTTTAACATTATGATTTATATTCATTTTTAGTTTTTTTATCCCGACGTACTTTTACAATTTAATGTAGATATTTTATAACTTATTTGTAGAAATTACACTATTCTAAACAATAAGTATATGTATAATCAATTAGTAACTACATTGTCAACATAAACCATAATGACAATATGAGTCTCTTATCCAAATTAATAAGAAAACCATAATTACAATTAATCATATTCATATATATCAAATATCAATACAGTAAAGCATCCCCTCACATCACTTAGAATTGCACTGATTCTAGATATATATCTACATAATTACAATACTCACTAGCATATTTATAAGATTGAAATATAAGCATACCAATATTTCTATCATATAGTATTATGGAATCTTTGAATATCAGGAGCATGTTGTAGTGTCAAATTGTATGTGAAATACCTAAATATGGTAATTTAAAATATAAAAAGCCAACAGCTATTTACAAAAAGCTACTCATAGTAGCTTTTTACAAATTGGCTTTTTGGGGGCAAAAAGCTAGTTGAATCCGCCAACCTACCAAACACCCCAAATTGCATATTGACTAGTCAAACAGCCAAAACCCTCCAAAAAGTCATTTTCTTCAAAAAATCATCCAAAAAGTCGGGCACCAAACGCCCCCTAAAAATAGAAAAAGATGTCTTCTTTCCATTTCCGTCAGTTTGAGCATGAATTGTTTTGCAATTACTTCGATATATTACATGCTTTTCTTGCTCAATCTGATTATTTTTTTAGAGAAATGGGAAATATTGGATGTTGTCTACATGGGTGTGATTATTGGCAGTATATTGTATGTTGATGCTACTCCATCTTTACTTGAATAAATTGAAGTGTTTGAGGTGTCATTCAAGTGGCAACTCTCCATTAGGTGTGTTTTGTCCAAGTTTGGTGTAGTTCTAGGAAGCCTAATTTCGCCCCTTGGTATTGTTTTGCTAATTTCAGTGTGCTATTATTGGCGATATTCTGCTGTGTTATGGTGCTACTTTGCTAGGAACATAAATCACTTGGTATGGTTGTGGTTGGTGGTGCTTGCCATAATCGTTGATGGCATTGGGTTTCCTTTGAGGGGGTGTCCTGTTGATCTCAAAGTAGTCTTTGCTGGCTTGTATGGGCACTTGACTATACTAAATCGTGGTGTTTTGGTCTCCATTGTTCAAGATGGTCCTATGTTGCATGTCGATGACATTGTAAGGTTGTTTTTGGCGGTGTCCCCCTCCCTCCTTTGCCTCTTTCCTTTTCCTCTTTGCATTTCATTGAGGACAATGAAAGTCCTAAGCATGGGGGGGGGGGGGGCGACTTTATTTTTTGGAGGGGAAACTTATGTCACAAGGAGGTGAATCGACTGTACATGGTTGTACATAAACATCATCATCCTCACTTGCATATAGAAATGCATTCATTTGCTTTCATTTGCTATTTTCTAGGTTTCATTTTTCGTTGTTTCTCTTAGGACCATGCATCTAGGTCAGTTTTTCATATTAGCATGCATATGCATTTGCATACATAAGTGGAAGATAAAGAGGCCATGTAATCTTCTAAGCAATCGAGGTAACCATCTTTCCCTTCTTCCTTTATTTTCGCTTATGATTATAGCTTAGCTTATTCATTTTTAAAAGAAACAACAAAAAAAATACAAAAAGAAAAAGAAAAGAAAAAGAATGAAAACCCAGAACAAAAGAGAAAAGAAGGCAAAAACTGTTGCTTTTAGTTGTGAAAACCTCTCGTGTGATGATTACTTAGAGGGTGTGTACTTGGATTGCCACTGCAAGTGTGTATTTAGGAATCTTTAGCTTGGTTTGGATGATGAAAGAGACTTGATCGTTGGTTTGATTAAAATTGCTTGTCTTGTTTGTGATTCATCTAGTCATAAACGATTCTTGTGCATGATTGTGAAATTCCTATGCTTGGTACATCAAACAAACTAGTTGCAGTGACTGAGACTTTTTGAACCTTCAAGACTACCATTTTTGTAGTCTCCTTTTTTGAGTGTGTTGTTTTCCCATACTTGTAGTCCTAGAACTTGCCATCTTTCTCTTCAAAACTACGCTTGACACATGCATGTTAACCAAAATGATAGAGTCATTCATTTCTAATAAACCACATGAGCCAAATAGCCATCCATACATTATGTTTCCCTTTCTTTGAAACCCCTCAAACTTTTCCCATCATCCTTTAGTAGCCCTACTCATTATATCTTAGGCATTTTCATTCTTCCCTGTCCTTAAGCCTTGTTTACTGGAGCACATTTCTTGATTGGAATACTTGTTGGGTGCCAAGATGATGTTGATGGTGGTTGATTCGTTGGTCCTCTAAAGGAGTGAGTGTAGATGCTTATTAGTGTTAATGGTTATTCTTGTCTTACTAAGTTCTAATGTTGTAACTTTTAAAAAGAAAAAAAAAATCATCAACAACATTAAATTAAAAGATAAATCAAAATTAAATGTTTACTCTGTATCTTATGCGTTTGAACTTTTCAATATTCAGTCACAAACAAATTCTTAAAAATTTAACTTTTAATATGCTTTTTTCTATCTTTTCAGTTAATTAATGACAGATCCTTCACAAAAGAAAAAAAAAGAATTAAATCCAATCCTTCGAATCTTCTTTGACATCCCCCCCCCCCCCCCCCAAAAAAAGGAAGGGAGAAAAACTAAAGCTAACTTCATCAAAATTAGTTTACATAGATGATGATTGATGAATGCTGATCACCAAGGGAAAAAAAGTATAAATCTATGCTAAGCATGAATTAATTTACAGTCAAACTGATAATCATAGAACTGGACCCAACTTATGAAGAAAAAACTGGACTGAACTCAAACCGGCAAGCGAATGGAGTGAGGTCTGACGGAGCCACGCAGCGATCCTTGTCGACTGGAATTCATCCTCGCCATCTTAGACGACGTGAATGAGAGAGCCCGACTCAAAAACGACAACACTCCCCGCTCCGATCTGCTACTTCCTTCACCGAATCCTCTCCTTGAGCTTCTTTCTCTTGGTAGTACCACCATGCTTGTTGCTCTCTCAAGCTTCCCACTCATCACCTCTCTCCTCACCTCCTCCGGCAACCTCAGCCTGAACCTCTCTAAATTCTCCCACTGCTTTACCGCCACGTGTCCTGTTGATAACGACCTCGATATCTTCCCCCACAGCCTCCTCGGCGCTCCGAACGACGCGTTTCGTCTCACCGTCGGCGCCCTTTGTATGCATGGGGCTTGTGGTGCCTCTTCCGAATTAGCCACCAAGGATTCCTCTGGGTGTGGTTGAGGCAGCGGCGCGTGGGGAAGGATGGGCGCGTGGAGGTCGGCCCTGCAGACGGGGCAAGTGGTGTGGTTTTCGAGCCAGGCGTCGATGCAGTCGGGATGGAAGACGTGGTCGCAGTGAGGGAGGAGGCGGAGGGAGTCGTCGTCTTCGAACTCCGTCAGACAGACGGCGCACTCCAGGGCATGCTTCCCGATCTTCAGCTCCTTGACGGCGGCGTAGTTCAGGATGGGGAACGTCTCGATGAGGGCCTGGTCGAGGCCTTTGGATTGGCGGCCACGGGAGACGACGGATTCGCCGGGGTTGACGCGGCGGGAGGTGTTGTCACCGTCGTCGGAGCAGTGTCGGATGTAGAGGGAGATGAAGCCCATGAAGAAGAAGGCGGCGATCAAGACCAGGACAATTACTGCTGTCGATTTGCTTATGGTTGGCGGGTCCTTGCCGGAGTCGGTGGCGTTGAGGTTCTGGGCGAATGAGGGTTGGATCACAAGCACCAGGAGGAGGAGGAAGATTGATCGAGTAGTGGGCGCCATCTGTAGTCGGAAATTGAATGTTGGAGACCTGAAGGGGCGTCTGAGAGGTGAAGGGTGAGGGAAGGGGCGGGTCACAGAGAGTAGAGGATTATATATATAAAACAGAGAGAGATGCTTAGTTGTCGTGTTGCTCAAGTTCAAGTTTACTGAAGGAGAGGAGGAAAGAGCCGGTGCTTTGACTTACAACCTTGGAATTAATTAAAGCTGGACGACCAATGTCCATTCATAAGAACAAAGTCTAAACAACTTACAGCATTTCTCGCACGTTCATAGGAGGAGATGTGCTTTAACATTTAACCAATTGGGTTCCAACTTTCATTATCACCAAACAGATTAGTCATGAGCCTTTGTTTTTAGCGTAAGGTATAAACCTCTAGGTGAGGATACAAGGCTTGCTCCCAATATATTCTTTGTATGTTTTATTATTCATTAAATTGGTATTTTAATTTCTTATGATTTCTTATTCTATTTTTTTTAAATAATAAGTATTAATTATAAGAAGTTTGAGATGTTTATTACAAATGTACTCTAATCGAATCAATTTTTTCCACTAAATTTATTTTAAGCTTCTTTTTTTTGCAATATAAAAATAATGGATAAAACTATAACTTTATGCAATTTATATGGACATTATAGTTATGAAAATCAATCATACTATTTAATTTCATCTTTATATACAATAATATAGTTTTAATGATATATAGGGCAAGAAACTTAAAAGGACGCCCTCTGCTCGCTAAACACGGTCCAGTTCCTTCCGGGTCATCCAACATTGTCAAGAACTCTAGTAATGATGCTGTGGAGGCATATGTTTCTCCTCCATGAATTTCAATAATCTCGCTCTCTCCCCATGATGGGATGTAGACGGCTCTCAGAAGCTTGATGCATTTGGTGGCATCTGATTTTCTGAGGTGGCCACTGCCCTCTTTCATTGGCTGGTACAAAAGGGATTTGTATGCTATTCTTTTTCGTTTGTCTGGGGTGCCGCTGCATAGAGGAGCAATAAGGGCGTTGAACATGCCAGTGTCAACTCTACCCAGCTCTAATTCATCCAAAACTGATAGTATCCTTCTTGGAATGTCTTGGGCTTCAGGAAATTGAGCAAGCTTCGGAGTATTCCCTCGAGTGCGTTCTAGCGGATTATTTTCTCTAGGATCAAAATGATAGTGGGACGTCGTTGTTGCTTATTGATATACTGCCCTCGTCTTTGGATCGGAATCAATTACGTTAGAATTTGGTCCATTATTGATTATATTAGTCATTACAGGGGGAGGCTACCAAGTGAGAAGGGAAAATTACTCATCCAATAACTGTTGCGTAAAATCTAGAAGAAAACTCGAAGGCGAAGTTTTTCTTTTTAATAAATTGCAAAGTTAGTTTTTTCCTTTGAATTAAAGGTTGAGATTTCACATGTAATAAAATTAAAGGGTGATATAATCTAATGAACATGATTTAAGAAATGGGGAGGGAAGATTTTTAAGAGGGTCCCATTTATTTTTATAATATATAGATTTGAAGACTACAAAAACATATCAATATGAACCATGTGATGAAGACAGGATAAACAATTAATTGGGTGGAGTAGAGCACTTTGATAATTTAGTTTAAGAGAATTCAACAAATTGCGAGAATGATGATCATTAAGAATCATACAACGGGGAATGTTCTGTGTAGTTTCAACAATAAGCGGCCCTTCTTTTTCCAAAACGAAAATTTTTCATAAAAAGAACCAGATTCACTTTTTATCAACAACCATTTCCTTCCATCCATTTTCTATTACCACCATATGAAAATGAATAAAATGATACCATCATATTATTTAGTCAATACTATAATAGAAGTCCAATTATTAAGCACCATTGTTAGACACATTATAGCTTAAATATATACTTTGTGGTGCGCCCATCACTTCCTTGTGGTCTTCTTTTAAAATTTGAAATTAATTATTAATGAAAGTATCATTTCCTTTCGTTGTAGACTTGTAGTCAAGGACCACCAAAGCATTCATGGACATCTTAACCGTTTTTGTTTTTTAAAAAAGGCAAGCATCCATTGTTGTACCAAATGTTTTATCTGAATAAAAAGCATACAAGGTGTGTTTCGGGTAAGTGAATTGTTTTTCACAAAAATGTATTTTTCTTGTAAAATTGCATTTTTAGGAAAATAAATTCTCTAAGTCATGTAGAAATATACTTACATACCTCTTTTAGACTAGAAGAGAGAAAAAGAGGAGTATAATGAGAGAGAAAGAGTTGTATGAAAAATGAATTGTTTTCGGTAAAGATTAGACGAACGTGAGCAATTTGAGCCGGGAGGAATAACATGGCTCCAGAAATTAGATTTTCTTAAGGTTGGACATAAGAAAATAATTTACAAAGGAAGAGAGTAATATGATTTTCAGTTAAAATGAGTTTCTCCACTTTTTTCACCGCCAAACACCTAAAAATAGAAAAATCATTTTCTGAAAAAATGTTTTTCCTCCCACCACACACGTCCATAAGTTAATTTAACTAATTAATTTTATGATTCTCTTAATAAAAAGTAAATAGGATATTTGTTTTTCAAGCAAATTGTGATGAGACACTTAACTCCTTATGGGCTGAGAAACTACTACCTCCGTCCCTGAATGAGTGTCAAATTTTCTAACTATCTTGTCCTTTTTTATTTGTCAAATTACCTAACTTTTACATTTCCAATAATCAAAATACCAATTCTACCCCTAATAAATACATTTTTTACCTCATTTCAAGAATATTATAAGGGTATTTTTGACTATTTGGAAATTTTTCATCCCATTCCCCATGTTTATTGGTTTTGATGAATTAGTTTTTTTTGACACACAATTAGGGACGGAGGTAGTATTAGGCTATGTTCTTTTTGGAAGCAGAATAAATTTATACTATTTTATTTGCCTATTCTCAAACTACCTTACTCAACTTACATAATATATATTTAAAAATGTATATATTTAATAATTGATGGAACTGATCTGATTTATATTATTTATAATATTTTATTAAAATTATAAAATATATATTTAAATATTTATATATAATATATTTACATGATTTGATTGATGCATCCACTCATCTTCCTAAACACTATTCTTACCTATGGACACTTAAACAAGCTTACTCTTTCTACCTAACCATTTACCTTCCCTCTAAATACAGTAAAAGAATCAATTACAGACGAAAAAGTTCTATAATTTTTAGAAAAAGTAACTAATCTTAAATATTGCTCCAGTCGGCAGGAATTATTCTTCTGTGATGTGCGGTAGCGATGTATATAAAAGCGAATAACGTTAGACTTACTCAAATACATTGCTACATGCGTATCATAATTAAGTATTAGTAGCACTAATTAATTACACATAATGTCATTTTTAACGTGTCATTACAACCAATCTTATTCAACTACACGAACTAAGCAACATTTTATATGATCTAGTCAATGCTCCAGAGTCAGAGGCTTTATAGCTAGTACTAGTAAAGAATGTCCCGGCTAGCTAAAAATTATAATTTTACAATATAAGTTTGATATAATAATGTATATTAAATTTATTATATTTCCTTAGATTATAACAAATATAAAAAATTACAAACAATAATATAATATTAAATAATTTATATATAGCATTATATTTATTTTTCAAATAAAATATACAACAATTTAGCTTCCATACAAAAATAAAATCTTTTAAAGATTGTCGTATACCAAGAAATTTTTACTGTCAAAGAATATCTGACCCGTATTTACCTGAATTTGAAAGATACTCGATCGCATTTACCTAAACCCGAAATACACCCGTGTCATGTTTTTAGAGTGAAATTTACTTGAAACCAAAATACATTCGACCTATATTTAACCTACGAAGAAATTTTTACTATCAAAGAATATCTGACCCATATTTACTTGAATTTAAAATACACCTGACACTTCAACAAAAGTCTCAATTCTAGACATATTTTTTAGGGAAATTAGAATCTAATAAACCAACCTTTGAGGTGCTTTGATATAACAAACCAACCTTGAAAATTAACATTAAACGTGAAACCAAAATACATTCCACCTGTATTTAATCTAAGAAGAAATTTTTACTATCAAAGAATATATGGCCCATAATATTTACTTGAATTTGAAATACACCTGACACTACAACAAAAATTTCAATTCTAGACATATTTTTTAGGGAAATTGGAATCTAATAAACCAACCTTTGGGGGTGCTTTGATATAACAAACCAACCTTGAAAATTAACATTAAATGCCAACCTTGTCATGTTCATTTTTCCAGTGAACCGCCACCAAGTCCAACTCGTCTGAATGTGACGTGGCGGTGACGGAAGCTTACATGGAGGGTGTTTTTGACAAAAAAAAGGAAAAAGCAATGGGGCACGTGTTTTGCTGAGTTGGATTGAATAATCCAACTTTTTCCTTTTTTTAAAATACCACCTAAACCCCCTCTCTCTCCTCCCTCTTCCCAGCACCACCCCGACCCCCCGCTTTCTCTCTCTCTCTCTCTCTATCTCTCCCTCCCTCCTCTCTCTGTCTCCTCCCTCTTCCCGGCACCACCCCGACCCCCACCATACACCACCCTCCTCCTCTCTTCTCACCTCATCCTCCCTTCCCCCCGCCATTTTCGACCACCACTGCACCACCATTACCGTCACCTCGCCCACCTTCCTCCTTCCCCTCCATCCCCTCCATTTTCGATCCCACCAAACAACCGCCAGCACCCCCTCGCCGTCCCCGACGCATCACAACCAACCCCTAGCCCTCCCTCTGCTCTGATTCTCTTTCTGCCCCAACCAGCAGTGTTGGTAATGTTTCAATAGTATAAGTTAATTATATAGCCTAAAGAATTATATGTAACAAGTATAAGAATCATATACAAGTGAAACGTCAAGAATATGATCAACATGGGTGAGTCTGGAACCAACACGAGTCGTGTTGGTCTCCAGAGAGCAAGGAAAACATTCCTGGGCTCAACACGAGTCGTGTTGCACCCAACACGAGCCGTGTTGCACCCAACACGGACCGTGTTGGAACCCAAATTTTTTTTTAATGCTAACGACTATATGATTTTGTGTAATTAGTGTTTGATATTGTTATTAAGCAGGATTATTATGATATTCCAACAGCTATACGTTTTGACTTGGTCAAGGTCATATTAAGGATATGATTCTCCATTAAGGTCATTGATTATCCTTTGACTAAAGGATGTCATTAGGGTTGGAAGTCTCCTATAAATAGGAGACATTCCAAGCTATTTGAGACACACCAATTCTAAGTTAACCACAACCTCATTCTTGTCTGGACTGCAGCTATACTTGAGTGATTCAAGAGATAAACTATTATTCTTGAGTGTTACAAGTGCTAAGCTTTATCCCTTTGAACATTTACGGTATAGTAAATAGTTCTTAAGGAAAGTGAGTACAAGGCCACGACTCTTAGCGTTATCCAAGCGAGTTTCCATTGTTTTATATATCGTTTACTCCCTTTCCTCCAACAATCTTAAGAACTATTTACTAATGGCCTCGCTGCGTGATATGTTTAGCAATTTCCAAAAGCTAGAACACTTTCCCAGGTTGCTTCCGTTGTGGCATGATTTTCCCATCGTACTTTCACCAAGGGGACCACTTTCCTTCGAAGTTGTTTTTCCTTACGATCCAAAATTTCCAGCGGCTGCTCTTCATAGCTCAGATCTTCTTGTAGCTAAAGCGGCTCAGGATCAATCACATGAGTTGGGTCTGAAACATATTTCCTGAGTTGTGACACATGGAAGACATTGTGCACTCTTGGAAGTTCTCCGGCAACAGAATCAGAGGCAACTTCTCCGATGCGTTCTAAGATTGATATGGCCCGATAAACCTTGGTGTCAACTTCCCGATCGACCAATCTCATAACTCCTTTCGTGGGTGAAACCCGTAAAAACACATATTCTCCTACTTCGAACTCCAAAGGTATCCTCCTCCTGTCAGCATAGCTCTTTTGTCGACTTTGTGCCGCCTTCATTTTATCTTGAATGGTTCGAACCTTCTGAGTAGTTGCCTGTATTAGGTCCGGTCCTATCGTTAGAGCTTCATCGAGGTCTTGCCAACAGAGGGGAGTCCTACATCTCCTCCCATATAAAACTTCGAATGGTGACATCCCAATACTAGCATGATAACTGTTGTTGTAGGAGAACTCAATGAGAGTCAACTCGTCATCCCACGAGTCTTTGAAATCTAATGCGCATGCTCGCAGCATATCTTCAAGGGTTTGGATAGTCCTCTCACCGCCCATCGATGGTGGGTGAAAGCTGCTAAACTTGAGTTTGTACCAAACGCCTCGCAACTTCTTCCAAAATCCGCATCGAATCGTATCTCCGTCCGAGACTATAGAACTGAACTCCATGTAGTCTTACTATCTCTCTTACATAGGTTGAGCCACCGGTCCAGTGGACCGATTATGGCGATAGCTAGAAAATGAGCCAACTTGGTTAATCGATCCACAATTACCCATATTGTATTGTGTTTCGCCGGTCCCGCGGACCCACTCACGAAGTCCATTGATATCGAGTCCCACTTCCATTCGAACGCCTAGTGGCCGCAGGTCCGCAGTCGTTGATGTTTTGCCTTGACCCGTTGGCAAGTGAGGCATTTCGCCACAAAATCCGCCACTTCGTTTCATATTACTCCACCGTAACATCCGCCGGATCCTCAGAAACTTATTTCCCCACAGGTGCGAGAATATGGTGTATTGTGCCCTTCTTCTAAAATCTTCCTCTTTAACTCCTACATGTTAGGTACACAGACGCGGTTATGGAATCGTAATGTACCATCCTCGTGAATCACGAAACCAGGGGTCTTCTCTTGCAAAACCTCCTCCCGTATCTTGACAAGCTGCAAATCCAGCTCTTGAGTCCTCTTGATCTCTTCCATGAGAGTAGGTTGCAACTCCATGGCATTCAATACAGCTTTCCTTCCAGGTGTCACCACGTTAATTTCCAGCCTCCTAAACTCCCCGCACAGCTCGTGCGGCATCATCATCAAGTGATTTACGGCAGGATATGGTCTCCTACTCAGGGCAACAGCCACTACATTTGCTTTTCCGAGATGATATTGGAAGTTCACATCATAGTCCTTCAGAAATTCTAACCATCGAGTCTGCCTAAGGTTTAGCTCCTTCTGTGTGAAAAGGTACTTCAAACTTTGATGGTCGGTGAATACCTCGCAATGTACTCCATAAAGGTAGTGTCTCCAAATCTTAAGTGCAAAAACCATCACGCTAACTCGTGTCATGAGTGGGGTAGTTCTTCTCATGTGTCTTCAGTTGTCTGGATGCATACGCAATCACTTTCCCATTCTGCATGAGTACACAACCCAATCCTCCATGTGATGCGTCACTGTAGATATTGAATCCTTCGTTCCCTTGAGGTAGAGCGAGAATAGGGGCTGAGGTAAGTCTCTTCTTCAGCTCCTGAAATGCTTGCTCACATTTTTCCGACCACGCGAACTTGATTGACTTCCAAGTCAAATTGGTCAAAGGGGTGGCGATTTTTGAGAAATCTTGAACAAATTTTCTATAGTAGCCTGCCAAACCCAGAAAACTCCTAACCTCAGTGGCATTCTTCGGCGTCGGCCACTTGGTGATAGCCTCCACCTTTTGAGGGTCCACTGCTACTCCTTCCTTAGACACCACGTGTCCTAAGAACGCTACTCGCTCCAACCAAAATTCACATTTCTTAAACTTCGCATAAAGTTCGTTACTACGCAAAGTCATCAGCACTTCTTTCAGGTGGTTCATATGCTCCTCCCGTGTTCCTGAGTACACCAATATATCATCGATGAACACCACCACAAACTTGTCCAGAAACGGCTTGAACACTCGGTTCATTAAGTCCATGAAAGCAGCTGGGGCATTTGTGAGCCCAAACGGCATTACTACAAACTCATAATGACCATATCGAGTTCGGAAGGCGGTTTTAGAGATGTCCTCCTCTCGAATTCTTAGCTGGTGATATCCTGATCTCAGGTCTATCTTCGAAAACATTGTTGCACCCCGCAACTGGTCAAAGAGATCGTCAATGCGAGGCAGAGGGTACCGATTTTTTATGGTAATCTTGTTCAACTCCCGGTAATCGATGCATAACCTCATGCTACCATCCTTTTTCTTCACGACAAGACGGTGCTCCCCATGGTGACGTCTTTGGGTCGTATGTACCCTTTTCTAGCAGCTTCATCCGGTGGTCTTCAATTCCTTTAGCTCTGCGGGCGCCATTCAATATGGGGCTTTTGAAACAGGTGCTGCCCCGGGCTCCAAATCGATGCAGAAATTCACTTCCCTGAGTGGGGGCATTCCTGAAATCTCCTCCGGGAAGACATCAGGAAATTCCTGAACTATCGGAATACTCTCAATCATAGGCTCCTCCGCCTTGGTGTCGATTACATTACACAAAAACCCTTCACAACCTTGGCCCAACAACTTCTGAGCCTTGAGGGCAGAGATAATCCTTACACCTTGAAGATGTCTATCACTCCAATGCACTACCTTCTTCCCATTCGGTCCTACTAAGGTCACCTTTTGCTTGTAGAAATCTATCTGAACTCTATATTTTGCTAACCAATCCATCCCCAAAATAACATCAAACTCCATTAGATCAAACATATAGAGGTCTGCCTCAAATTCCTGACCTGCTATCACTATAGGACATCCACCATATAACTCTCCACAACTAATCGTATCCCCGGTGGGTAGGGCTACCGACATAGGCTTACTATTCACCGAGGGTTTCATCTTAGCCTTCTCTACTATAGCTCGTCCAACAAAAGAATGACTAGCACCAGAATCAAATAAAACAGAGACATTGTAGAGGTGGAGAGAGAAGGTACCCGTCACGACGTCTGCTTCATTCTCAGCCTCATCCTTCCTCATCACATACACTCGTCCTCCTGCGTTACGCGGTGGTTGTTGTTGCTGACGAGGCGGGTTTGCTGGCCTCCCTTGGTTGTTCTGATTCCCACCGGGACCACCCCGGTTTTGTTGTTGCGGCCTTTGGTTTCCATTATAGCCTCCCCGATTTTGATATGTTAACTGCGGGGCTCTCCAGTTCCCATTGTTTCCATTGTTCCCGCCATTTCCATTGTTTCCACCATTGTGGCCCCCCGAAGGCTGTTGAGGGCACTGTCGTATATGATGTTGGAGGCTTCCACAGTTAAAGCATCCTCCTCGCACATTTCTTGCTTTACAATCCCGAGGGTAATGGCCCGGCCGTCCACAGACCTTGCATATCGGGACATACGGTGGCCTACGCCCCGAAGACTGATTTCCCTGTCAATTATTAGGGCGAAACCTCTTCTCTTGGTAGGGTTGAGGTGGGTTGAATCGGGGTTGCTCTTTCCTCTTATGCCCCTGTATGCCAAGTTGTCGTTCCATATCGTGCATTACTCTCTCCACAGTGAGAGCAACATTAAGCATGTTCTGGTAGGAAGTGAAGTCTCGTGATGACATACGATCCTGAATCTTGTAGTTCAACCCATCCCAGAAACGATCCATCCTCAATTGCTCACTAGATACAAGGGCAGGTGCAAACCGAGATAGGTCGGTGAACTTAGTAGAGTAAGCAAGTACGCTTCCCTCTCCTTGGCGTAATTCCAAGAATTCCTTTTCCTTCGTCTTTTGAAGGGACATAGGATAGAACCGATCCTTCAGCACAACCTTAAAATGGTTTCAGTCAAAACCCGGTTCGGTCCGTATCTCCTTCACACTTGCCCACTATAGGTTGGCCTCCTCCTTCAGGTGGTATGCAGCAAAATCCACCCTCAACTCCTCAGGACAGCGGGTTGTGTCGAAGATCTTTTCAATCTCCCTAACCCAATCTTCAAAGACTTTGGGGTCAGCTTCCCCTGTATAAGCGGGCGGGTTAAAGCTATTAAACCTTTGGAGAAGAGCAGAGGGATCATTTTCCCTTTCTCCTCCTTGTCGATCCACCACTCTCTTCAGTAGATCCTCGTGCTTGTTAAGCATCTCAATCATCAGCAGGCTAGCAAGGTCATTCCCTGGTGTTGTTGTACTCGGCCCAGATATCAAGTGAGGAAGACGGCGTAGTTGATCGCGGTTTGAGGGTCTTTGTCATTTGCGACTTGCGGCGCTCGACACGTGGTTGGGTTGAGAACCGTTCACGTTTGACATCCTGGTTCAAAGGGTCGATTTAGACTACTTAGGGTTTAATCTCACAGCATAAATCACCAATTCTAAGGAGGGACTATCCACTCAAACTATCTCATAAAAGTTCTAAGCAGATACAAAACTGCAACATATTTCAACAGATAGGCCCAGATAATAGCATCATATTCCACATACTCTTTCATCGCGCATTATTTAAAAAGGAAAGAAGAAGATATATACTATCACCTCTAAAATCAAGACTATTATTTATAATACTTGCACACCAGCGTCGTAGTATGTAAATCTATCCCCTATATTGGGGTTATCACGCAAAGAAACAGCACACCACACTTAGAGATATATCACAATCAAGCTAACCATGCATAATTAAGTTACAGCAACCAATCCTAATACTAATATTACTGTCCCACTCATATGATCCTCCTACACAGAGGGTTCTTCCTAGCTGCGACCGGAGTCCAATCTGGATCATCAGACTCATCCCCTGAGTTCTCTTCGGGGTCTTCTCCTGTCTTCCAGTCCACCATAACCTCATCCTCGGGTTCGGTCTCCTGTTCAGGCTCATCTGCAGGTGCAGCTGTAACTCCAGAGGTCACCTCGGGCTCAGAATCCTCCTCTGGATCTTCCTCTGGGTCACTCTCGGGATCCATGTCCATGACAGGTGCTGGGGCTGGGTTCACTTGAACTTCTTCCACATCACGCTTCCAAATCTTGGCAATCTCATCGAAGACTTCCGGAATTCGGTGCTCTGGCCCCATTCGGTACCTCTTACACCAACAACACGTGGGGATACTCCTCGACCGGGAGAGGGGGTGGTAGCAATAATGGTACAGTATGGCCCCACCGAGGGTCGTCCCGAAGCGTGAGCAAAAATGCGTTCGCCTGACTCTCATCGTTACCACGAAGGCATGAGTTCGGAACGTCTTTGGTGTACTTGTCAATCTCGTCGTAGAAGTTTATCATATGAGTTCCCAATTTGTCCTTGGGGGGAATGGGAGTATAACGATGAAAACACGGGGTGGGATGACGATAACAGTGTGTGCGTTGTGCCATCCTACAGGGTTTTAACATATTAGCAACACAGAAATTAAAGACATAATCATGTAGTAATAGGAAAGCATAAACCCTTTTCCCATCCTACGCTCATCACTCCGACTTAGCTTACTAGGGTCCAACTAAATCTAAAGGACTCTGAGGAGCTACTAGGTCGCAACCCAGAGCTCTGATACCATTCTGTAACGCCCCGGAAATTCAATTATCGAAAAGTCAAAGTCAAACTAACGTTAACAGACAAAATTTACCGGAAGACTTAAACTCTTATTGGGCGTCACTGCCGTATCTCCGAAGGAACACAAGGCAAGAAGGAAAAACAGATGGTCACATTTCCACAAAAGTCCCCTTTCGGGATGCAATTCTCAAAACAGATTAGAAAACATTAAAACACATTTAAAGAGCATCCCGGTGGGGATTAGAGCATAGACATTACCTGGTTAGCTTCACTTCACAGCAAAAACGAACACACTTGAGCTCACTAACGACTTGAATTAGCTCGGGCCTAAAATAGAATAATTATTCTACTCAAAACGCGCCCTTTGAAGTTAGTATCAACTACCTTCTAACTAACCCTCCCCTAGGAACCCTATAGGTTCCTATCAATCATGAATTTACACTTTAAAACATTTAATACATTCCAAGTAATCACATAACCAGCTCAAAGCATCACTTTCACACAACGACACTTTTATTAAAAACAAGCATTAACAAAACAGATTACATCATCCACATAAAAAGGGTCGTAACTTGACTTCCCAACATCTTATGGGTCTGGTTTTGGTCTTTTCGGAAACCTCGGGATGTCTACTAAAACTCTTAAGTTGAACTCGAGACCCAACACAAGCTTTAAGGTTCTCAAAAACCGTCATCTTCCTAAACTGTCCAGATCTGACCTAGGTCTGGTAATCGGGGTATAACTCGAATTATAAAATTCCAAAGTCCGGTCTGTAAAATTCCTATTAAATCTAACATCTAAGGGAAACTCCTTTCCAAAGGGTTCGATCAAAAGACAACTACACTAGCCGTGGTGACCCGATCTTTAGACACTAACGAAACTGTCCCGATCCCGGTTCTTATTTAATTTATAAATTCGGTTCTAACATTCACCATTGGTTCCCGGGGTTCTAATTTGGGCCTAAAACAGTGACTAAGGTTAAAATTCTTTAACCTAACTCAACCCATGGTCCAACTTCATAATTCTAAAATTAAAACTCACTAGAACCAACTTTAATCAATCTAACTTAATTACACACAACATTAACCATGATATAACATATCACAACCCAAAGAAACATGTAATTACTTGCTTAATAAAACAAGAATAGAAATTTGATAACCAACACCTTAATCATGCATAAAAACATAACTTTAGTAATCCCAAACATGCTTGACCTATATGAATTATCAAGGATAAATGTAACTACGAATTTCTTAATCAAGAATCAAGAAAGGTCTTAAAGAACATGTGAATAAAATTAAAGTACATATAAACATTCAACCTACCATTCAAGAATCCTAACAACTAATTTCTTTTTTTTACAAGATTCAATCAAGAATATAAATTAGTAAACAAGAATCGAACTTTAGTAATTCAAACAACCTAACTTATTTAACAAGATTTAGACATGATTGAATTAAAGAATATGTGACAACTTAACTAATAATTCAAGAATTAATCCAAGTAATTAAACTTTAAGAATTCATGCATACAATAATAATGTTATCTAAAACCCTAACATGATTCACAAGAAACAAAGTACAACAAACAATTGAACAATAATAATTTTACTACAACTATTACAACCCTACTATACCGAATTAGAACATAAAATTACACGTAATAACTTATACAAAAATTACAAGTAATAATACAATAAGAGAACAATTAATTACAAATAACAACTTAGTAAAATTTACACCCTAATTACCCAAATTACAAGATTTAGATCAAGAAATAACAATAATAATAATAACAATAATAATCATAATAATACAATAATAATAATAAGAATGATATCAGAAAATAATAGGATAAAAGAAAAAAAAGATTTCAAAACAGATTTAGGGTTTACGTCAAAGGTGGTGCTAGGGCAGTCAGGGAGGTTTCCGGCGACTGGGTGGTGGCCGGTCAAGGGGCGGCGACGTCCAGCGGCGGCGTCGGGGATGCGACAAGACTTCGAAAAGTGGCAACCAAGGTCTGGCTGTCTCCTTCGACTGTGGGCGTGCGACGACGACTCAGGCGAGTGTCTGCGACTCCGGCGGTAAGGGTGGCGGTCGGCGGTTGTGGCTCCAACGATGGCGCGGCGAAGGTAGTCGAACGGAGGGAGAAAGGTGGCTTGAGAGAGAGAGGGGAAGAGATGGCTAGGGTTAGGGTTTGATGGAGATTAGGGTTTGAGGGAGAGAAAATTAGCTTATATACTACCCACTTAATTAAAGGCCAATTAGCCTAATCCTAATCCTAATCCAACCCAACACTAAAAAAAATCTGATTTTCTAAAGACAACTAATAATAATAATAATAGCAATAATAATAATAATAATAATAATAATAATAATAATACTAATATTAATAGTAATCACATAGCAAATAATATTCACAAAATTAATCACATAACTCAATAATATTAATA
Organism: Portulaca oleracea; assembly: GCA_029582165.1. Classification (NCBI taxonomy): domain Eukaryota; kingdom Viridiplantae; phylum Streptophyta; class Magnoliopsida; order Caryophyllales; family Portulacaceae; genus Portulaca; species Portulaca oleracea. The sequence continues at coordinate 27,398,660 of CM055875.1, read as the reverse complement.
GTAATAATAATAATAAAAAAAAGTAAAACTAATAATACTAAACCCATGAAATTACCGATATACCCTTGTTAGTCTCTCACGATCCTACGAGCTCAAGTGTTAGCAAAAATAAACACAAACGAATAATAATAAATAACGAAGTCAAACCTAATTTACTAACGACGTCACGGTCAACATCTTTGGATTTTTCGGGATTTTACATAATAAGACCAAATAATTTCTATCCTCAAAGTTCTCTATGAAGGACATGGGTGAAGCGGATCTAATTCTTGGTATTAAGATCATTAGAAATAATGATAGAATAAGTTTATCTCAAGAGCATTACATTGAGAAAGTATTGAACAAGTTTGGAGGTGATAAGATATATCCAGCAATGACACCTTATGATTCAAATAAGAAATTAGAGAAAAATTTGGGTTCTCCGGCTAATCAACTTGAATGAATAAATCTGATTGTATAAGTATAATGAGTAGTAATAATATTAATATAAAGAGTAATTAAGTGAGATAAATTAGGAATTTAGATGTAGAAATTAGATAGAAAATTTACTCAAATTAAATATATGGGCTACTAACTTGAGAGGCCCAAAGGAAATTACTTAAGAGAGGCTTAGGCCTCTCTCTCTCTTCTCTTTTATTTTGAACGCCCAACACAAGAACCAGAGAGAGAGGAACAAATAGAGGGGCAGGTGAGGGGGAGCTGCGTTGGTGGCCGACGAACAGCGGCGGCAGCCGGTGTGGCTGGAGGCTGTCGCGGCGACAGGAACGACAACCGAACCACCTGAAACTGAGACGATGGTACCGGCGGCTTCACGACGGAGAACAGCGGAGGAAGGCCGGAAGATTCGTGGGTGCTGTTCGGTGGTTATTTGGGTGTTTTTCGGCTATTTTGCAACTGAGATTGGTAAGTATAATCCCTAATTGATGAATTAGAGTTGTGATATTGGATTTTAGGTTTGATTTTGGGATGGTTTTGAAATGGATGAGAGAGATGGATATGAACGAATTTTGGGTTTTCTTGATGTTGGTGGGTGGCGGAAATGGTGGCTGAAGGTGGTCTTGGTAGATGTAGCGGTGAGGTGTGGTGGTAAGGGTGATTTGACGGGGGACGTGATGGAAGAAGAAGATGGGAATAATGGTGTTTGAGATTAACCCTTTTCTCTGAGGTAAACAATTTTGGGGTATATTTATAGAGGTGGGTTGGTGAACTTTTGTGAAAGAGATTCTCATTTGGCTAGGAGTTTAGCTGCAACGTGGCCTTCAAATTTTTGTGGGCTTCCAGAAGCCATTGTTGCTTAGGAAGGAAGGAGAAGCAAACTAGGAAGGGGAAGATAGACATGGTTTTGGTGACTATGGTCGGCTGATGTATTTCATGGGCGGAAAAATTCAGTGGTGAATGAAAGAGGTGGAGGAATCCAATTTGCTATAGCATTTGACTTGGGGCCATGGGAGGTGGAAAAGTGAAAATGGGTGGTTGGGTTGTTGCTTGGGCGGTGGACAAGAAGAGTGAAAGGAAGCAGTAAACAAAATGTTGTCAATTGAAACCCTTTTTGTTGCACTAGTTTAGAAAAGGAAAAAGGATGGAAATGAGATGGTAAAAGAAACTGTCATATAAACTTGAACCAAGTATAAAAATATGAAGATATGTACTATACATTAATTTATAAATTAAGAAATTTAGAATCGGTATAATTTATTATTGAAATTACTAATATTTGAATATAAATAGTTGAAAAGAATGGAGATTTGGCTAAATAAATTATCTATGATAATTGAGAATCAAAGCGTAATTAGTAAAATAAATTATGTTTAAAAATACGGGCTGTTACATCCTTGAATCCACTTCAACTTTTTCTCCAACTTGTACTCATTGCTCACTGATATTATCCTTCAAGACTCCACATTCCTGGTCAAGAATCAATTGTTAGCAACCAACCTAGAAGAACAAATTTCGACTAAAACTACACGAAAAAGTACATAATAATATGAGAAACTGCATGAGACCCCCTTAAGTAAATTGAAAACCCAGAAAACCATTTTTTTTAAAATCAGATTATGAGTGAAAAATCGCATGCAGTTTCAATTTGTACAATTTTTATGAGTTCTGGGTTTAAGTCATACTAGAATAGTAGAAGATAACAGAAGACCCCAAAAATTAATAATCTCCAACACTCAATTTGGACATTCGGTTGAATACAACCAAAACCTAGATCTAATTGATCCAAAACCCACAACATAACCAAAATCATTTCTGTAAAAGACATACCTTAAGTCGGGACTGAGTTCTCTATGCTGGGAAACTGATGGTCCTAGACGAAGTAATGGGTGGACGGATCGGAAGGAGGAAGGCCATCAAAACACTGAGGCTTGCGTTCGATCTGCCATCTCTACTCCATTTTCATCCCAAATCTTGTTGAAATGTTCAAGTTTACCAAAATAACAACGTATAAATTGAGGAGGATGAGGGAAAATTGTTGGAGTAAATTGAAGAAGAGGATGCATAAGCTTCAAGCCTTCAACTATGAATTTCATTAGAGAGATAGAGAGACAGAGAGAGAGAGAGAGAAAAGGAGGGGGGTGTTAGCGGCGATGAGAGACTGAGGCAAGCGAAAGCAAAGTAGGGTTAGGGTTATCAAAACCCACGTGACCCCCTTTTCACTTTTTAAGTTTGCTTTTTTTTTATTATTTTTGATTATATTCAACATTATCCAATGGCCCAGTGTGTCTAAACTTTTTTAAATTTTTGTCTTCTTGTGAAACTATTGTGTGTCATAACTAATGTTGACGGTAATTGATGTCAACAAAATTTTCTGCCAAGAAATTGTTGTGACAGCCCAAACATGAGTCATAAAAAATAGGGAAATTGGAATCTAATAAAACAACTTTTGGGTGTGCTTTGATATAACGAACCAACCTTGAAAATTAACATTAGACGAACCAACATTGTCATGTTCATTTTTCTAGCGAACCCCCACTGAGTCCAACTCGTCGGAGATGTAACGTGACGGCGATGCTTACTTATGTGGAGGGTGTTTTAGCAAAAAGAAAAAAGAAAAAAAGTGGACAAATTTTTTGTTGAGTTGGATTGAATAATCCAACTTTTCCTTTTTTTAAAATTCCACCTTAACCCCCTTCCCGTTTCTCTCCCTCTCTCTCTCTCTCTCTCTCTCTCTTCCTCAAACACCCACAGCCCCCCGACCCATCCCCCCACCCCCAACCTCTCTCACTCTCTCTCAACCATCATCACCCTTCCTCACCACTGCCACCACCACCTCCATTGCCACCATCTCCACCGCCACAAGCTCCACCTCACCCCCTCTCTCTCTCTTTCTGACAACCCCCCCAGCCTCTCTCATCTCACTTTCTCTCTCTATCACCATCTCTCTATGCCAATCAACCACCACCCTCACCCTCGTCACCACCTCCATCTTCGCCTCCGAAGAGGTTGTCGTCGTCGCCTTCGAAGTGGTGGCGCGGTGGTGCTGCTTGTTGGAGGAAAGGGAGTAAACGGTATATAAAACAATGGAAACTCGCTTGGATAACGCTAAGAGTCGTGGCCTTGTACTCACTTTCCTTAAGAACTATTAACTATACCGTAAATGTTGAAAGGGATAAAGCTTTGCACTTGTAACACTCAAGAATAATAGTTTCTCTCTTGAATCACTCAAGTATAGCTGCAGTCTAGACAAGAATGAGGTTGTGATTAACTTAGAATTGGTGTGTCTCAAATAGCTTGGAATGTCTCCTATTTATAGGAGACTTCCAACCCTAATGACATCCTTTAGTCAAAGGATAATCAATGGCCTTAATGGAGAATCATATCCTTAATATGACCTTGACCAAGTCAAGTCATATAGCTGTTGGAATATCATAATAATCATACTTAATAACAATATCAAATATTAATTACACAAAATCATATAGCTGTTAGCATTAAAAACAATTATGGGTTCCAACACGGTCCGTGTTGGGTGCAACACGACCGTGTTGTTCCAACACGACGCGTGTTGAGCCCAGGAATGTTTTCCTTGCTCTCTAGAGACCAACACGACTCGTGTTGGTCCCATACTGAAGCGTAACGGGCGAGGACCCAAACTTCGAATTATGTGTTTGCAAAACCTTCCCACACTACCTTTAAGAATCGCGAGCGAACTCACTTCAAGGTCGGGTGTGGGGTGCATTTTAAGGTGGACCCGGGACCCTGGAGGCGTGGTTTGATCGGCAACGGGTGTGGCATCCACTTCAAATGGGACCCCGGACCATGGGAGTGGAGCTACGAGTCCACATCGGGACCTACTTCGGGCCTTTAAAAGGGTTCGGAGTCCTTCGGCAAGAATAAGCGCAAACGGGTCAAAGTGGGTTTGTCGGAATGAACGCACCTTCACGTTTCGGATCATAACTCCTTCAATACAACTCCGATGAGGCTCAAATTTTGGGAGCTTATAGTACACACCGAGAGCTTTCCAACGATATCTTACGGGCCTAAAACGGAGTTCGGATGAAGAAGTTATACGCATTTGAAGTCGGCAGGGAAAACTGCCCAGAAGCGTGGCTCGCCCAAGCCACCATTCTGCCCAAGCGGACAGAAGGCTTGCTCGCCCGAGCAAGCTGCTGGCTCGCCCGAGCAGTGCATCACGACGCGACCCACCCAGCCGATCGGGCGGCAGCGAGGACTCGCCGCCGAGCCGACCTCTCCGCGCGCCCGAGCCGAAGCCACGGAGATGCTGCGCGACGCGACCGCGACGGCAGCGGCAGTGAAGGCCCGCCGCCGAGCCGCCCTCCCGCCGCCGAGCGAGCTGCTCGAAGACGCCATTTCTTCGCTGTTTTGACTTAATTTTAGAATTAGTATAAATAGCTAGTTGTTATGTGTTTCCAGGAGCTTTTGATGAATGATGAACATGCTTATGCATTGGTTAGGGTTTCCCTAAACTTCTCTCAAAATCTAGATTACTTTATCCATTAATTAAATGGTGGTGTTTCTAGTCATTCCTTTATTGATCATTTGGTGGATTCTTCCTTTCTGATGGTCATGGTGGGGTGTTAGGCCTTTGGTGGTGGAATCTCCTTTATCCAAGGTCATATCCAATCCTTTTGGGGTTTCAAGCTTTTGTTGATTGTTGATTCAAGATTCTCAAGCTAGTCCATCAATCTTTCCCACCGCGCCACGCTCCATTTGGTATCAGAGCGAAAGGTTTTTCATCTAGCTTGAGTTTTTTCCATTGTTCATACTAGTATTGTTCTCTATTGTTGGATTTTGGTATTTTGATTGAACTATTGGTGTTCCCCATCCCTTGTGACTCCAAGTGTGTTGGAGAAGTTATTATTGCTATTGTGTTTGTTGATTTTGATGCATATTGGAGCTTGAGAAAGAGTTGGAAAAATTTGTGCACACAAGGTGTTCGATAAAATGCCCAAGTGAGAAAAACACAAAGAACCCTTAGCCAAACACAAGCCAACTACAAGAAAACCCCCAAACTCCACAAAAATATCCCAAACACAATCCGTCCCATACCTTTCCCTCGAAATGGATGGTCACAATGGTTCCAATCGAGGTAATTCAAGCCACCAGAGTAGCCGTCGACTTCGGGCTATCGAGAACCGACTTGCCACCCATGACGAACGGTTCTCCACCATTAATCGTACCCTTGATGCCATTGTGACGCGGTTGGACAACCTCGACCCAGAGCATCAAGTTCCATCCCGAGATGAACGTCGGAGACTCGCTCGAAGTCCTATCCGTCCTCCTCCCTCCTACGAGTCGAGTGACGATGATAGAGGCTCATTTCGACGCCATCGTCGATGGGAAGTGGTTGAGAAGTCTCCATGGAATGAATTCTATGCTATCGAAGCCAAGCTTCCGGAATTCAATGGATTCACCGGCCCGGAAGACTATCTTGAATGGGTCCAAATCTTGGAGAGGAAGTTTGAAACTAAGGGGTATAGCGATGAACATGCCTTCAAGATTGCTCGATCGAAACTCACCGGGATTGCATCCATTTGGTTTGAGAATGTCAAGGTACAACGAGCTAAAGAGGGTCGAACAAAAGTTACTTCATGGGCACGGCTTAAGAGATTGATGCTTCGACGATTCTTGCCTAACTGATTCAAGCAAGAGGTCCACCATGAGTCTATTTCATCACTTGATGGACATGGAGAAGTTAGGCGAGCAAAGGTCGTTCTGAAGCCCAACAAGGGAGCTTCCCTTGGTCCGTGTGAGCCCATTAACGATGTCGTTGTATCTCCATGCCACGAGAAGGTTGAGGAAAAAGAAAGTTCCATGAACGGGGTTAATGTCCTTGTGACCAATGAAGGGGAAACTCTTGAGCTTCTTGGTGAACATGGTGAGATTGATAAAATTCCAAGCCAAGAGGAGGATGCGAACGTCGACCTTGCCCTTCCTCTCGTCCTATGTGAAGAACCCCAACAAGAAGCTCCGAAGATCATCTCAACATCACCTTTTGAGGAGCTAAGCAACAATGAAATTGTCACCAACACCTCTCATGCCTTGGTCATTTATGATCTTCTCAATGCGAACGATGAGGTAACCCAAGACTCTTTAATTAAATTCGAAGATGGGTGTACTTTGGAGTCTTTGATTAAATCGCATATGCTATTTGGAAGATATTGGTTGTTTGAGAGTGTTTGTTGGCGTGATAAGTTATATGATGATTACGTGGTGTCGAAGTTTGATGATTCTCTACGCTTGAAGTGGATCGTTAAGAATGTTGGTGTTCCTTTGGTGTATAGTGATAAGTTTGGGTTTGATGGAGCTATGATTCTAGTCCCACCAATGTCTATGGCTCGTTAATTGTGTCATCCCTCAATGGATATTGTTTGAATGTTGGCCGTAGTGACATGAACTCTTTGAATGGGTCATATATGTTATTTGGTCGACATTGGTTGTTCGAGAAGTCTATTGGGATGTCGAATCTGTCTTTGTTCCTTACACTCTTGATGCTTTCACTACCCTGAGACCATGTTGATGCCCTTATGCCCCTCGTTTGGTGTTTCCTACACCGTGTCCTTCCTATGCTTATGAAACCACCATTAAACCACAAAAACAAAACCTGGGTGGGAAGTGAGTTGAAGAACCTTCTCATATTGAGCGAGACACGGGAAGAGTGCGCTCTTGGTGAGGACGAGCTACTTTTGGCTTTGTCATTACCTTGTAGCGACCCAAGTGAGAATGAGAGTTCCCAAACACCACAAAAATTCCCTTTTCCATCCCTTAACCCCTCACCTCCACAAAACAAGCCTCCAACCTGCTTCTTTTATTTGGATGATGGATATATAGTGGGTTCCGAAGCTTGTTGGGTGCCTCGTGTGATTGTTCATGGCGGTCGGGATGTTTGGAGCTCCAGGGTGCCAAGTTGTGGAGAGGGCCTCGATTTTTACTCCCAAGAGTTGAGGGCAACTCTTTTTCAAGAAGGGGAGTATGAAGCGTATCGGGCGAGGACCCAAACTTCGAATTATGTGTTTGCAAAACCTTCCCACACTACCTTGAAGAATCGCGAGCGAACTCACTTCAAGGTCGGGTGTGGGGTGCATTTTAAGGTGGACCCGGGACCCTGGAGGCGTGGTTTGATCGGCAATGGGTGTGGCATCCACTTCAAATGGGACCCCGGACCATGGGAGTGGAGCTACGAGTCCACATCGGGACCTACTTCGGGCCTTTAAAAGGGTTCGGAGTCCTTCGGCAAGAATAAGCGCAGACGGGTCAAAGTGGGTTTGTCGGAATGTACACACCTTCACGTTTCGGGTCATAACTCCTTCAATACAACTCCGATGAGGCTCAAATTTTGGGAGCTTATAATACACACCGAGAGCTTTCCAACGATATCTTACGGGCCTAAAACGGAGTTCGGGTGAAGAAGCTATGCGCATTTGAAGTCGGCAGGGAAAACTGCCCAGAAGCGTAGCTCGCCCGAGCCAACCAGTGGCTCGCCCGAGCCACCATTCGCCCAGCGGACGAAGGCACCGCCGCGAGCAAGGCTGGCTCGCCCGAGCGAGTACATCGCGGACGCGACCCACCCAGCCCGATGGCGGCGAGGCGAAGGACCTGCCGCCCGAGCCGAGCCTCGGCGGCGGCGAGCCGCTCGAAGACGCCATTTCTTCGCTGTTTTGACTTAATTTTAGAATTAGTATAAATAGCTAGTTGTTATGTGTTTCAAGGAGCTTTTGATGAATGATGAACATGCTTATGCATTGGTTAGGGTTTCCCTAAACTTCTCTCAAAATCTAGATTACTTTATCCATTAATTAAATGGTGGTGTTTCTAGTCATTCCTTTATTGATCATTTGGTGGATTCTTCCTTTATGATGGTCATGGTGGGGTGTTAGGCCTTTGGTGGTGGAATCTCCTTTATCCAAGGTCATATCCAATCCTTTTGGGGTTTCAAGCTTTTGTTGATTGTTGATTCAAGATTCTCAAGCTAGTCCATCAATCTTTCCCACCGCGCCACGCTCCACATACTCACCCGTGTTGATCATATTCTTGACGTTTCACTTGTATATGATCCTTATACTTGTTACATATAGTTCTTTAGGCTATATAATTAACTTATACTCTTGAAATATTTCCAACAATCCCCCGCTATTTCAAGAGTATGTAAAACCCTTGAAATAACTTTACTTAAAGAGCTTATACCCCCGCTATTTGAAATATACTTTAACTTGTAATCCCAGAGAAACTCACAAAACATATGCCTAATGAAAAGTAGATTGCTCTTTGAACTTTTCATTTAGTGTATATGAGCAAAAATTGAATCCAAATCGCAAAGTAGACATAGCTTAGAACTTTGGATTTATATTGACCAACTATACTCATAACACACATACATTTTTAAATCTTGAGTATAAATAACTTGACACCATTATCCGGCCTTGTGTCCTTATCCTTCATAAGTGTTTCAGACCTTTAACTCATAGTTCCTTTGTGCGACCACACATTACACTTACATAGGTAGACTTTGTAGTATACCACCCATGTAATTAGGCTTTCCACAAAGTCTACTAAGAGTATTACTACTCAACCTCTTGTCATCACAGATTTCTAAGCATCACTTGACCTTGGGATAAAAAAATTTGATGCTTCCTACTAATTAAGACAGCTCCATACTCATTTGAACTTTAGAAATTGGTGGTATTTCAATTTGTAAAGTTGAGTCTTTGTTGTGATTAGTAGTAATTTTGAGCTACACTTAAACCCATCCCCTTTGAAGTATCTTTGATCAAATCTCTAGACAACCCTTTGGTTAAAGGATCGGCTAGGTTTTCTTTTGATTTGATATATCTTAAAGTCACTACTCCATCCCTTATAAGTTGATGCATATAAGCATGCCTCAAACCAATGTGCCTTGACTTGCCATTGTAAACATGACTATACACAACATCAAGAGTAGTTTTGCTATCACAATGAATTGTGATTGGCGCCATTGTCTTATACCAAATAGCTATTTCCAATAATAAGTTCCTTAATCATTCCGCTTCCTTACAAGCAGCGTATAATACTACTAATTTCGAAGACATGATGGAATTTGCTATATTAGCTTGTTTCTTAGAAGCCCAAGAAACCGCTCCACCTCCTAATAGGAACACCCATCCACTGGTAGTGGAGAAATCCCCTTTATTTATCCAACTCGCATCCGTGTATCCTTCTAAAACCGAAGGTTCTCCTTTATAAGTGAGTTGGTAACTTTTAGTCCCAGCTAGATATCTTAATACCCTCTGAATTGCAAACCAATGCATGTTACTCGGATTACTTGTGAACCTACTTAACATGCCAATTGCATAAGTAATATAGGCCTTGTACTTGTCATAGCATACACGAGACTTCCTATCAACTTAGCATGAAGCAAACTATCGTATCTTGCCTTGTCCACATAAGCAAAATTCCAGTCAATGACAGTTTCTACTTGTGAGCTCATTTGGCTAAAAACTTTCTTAGTTGCCTTAGGTTTTTCTCCCATACAACCCATCAAATTATTTTGTGACAATCAGGCAGTCGTCCACATTACTACTAATCCAGTCTATCATGAGCGAACTAAACATATAGAGATTGATTATCATTTTGTACGAGAGAAAGTTGAAGACGAACAATTTCTTCTATTCAAGATAAACACCAAACACCAACATACAGACATTTTCACAAAAGCTCTTGGCAGAGACCAGTTCCAATATTTGGTGTCCAAGTTGGGCATTATCAACCTCCATGCTCCAACTTGAGGGGGAATATTAGAATCCTTTTATGTTTATACTAGGAATCCTTTTCTTATTGTGATAGGAATCTAAGTCCTTGAATATGTTTTAGGCCCTGTTCGGCAACAACGTTTATAATAGCTTTTAACGTTTTGACCAGTTAAAATGTGATTTTATCAATTTTTAGCTATTCGGTGCGGGAGCATTTAAAATTAGCGGGTAGCGTTTAAATTAACATTTTTGATAAATTTACAAACGTTACAATGAGTAACATCAAAGGAGTTAGGGGCAACGTTTGAGGAATGCTTTCCTTATCTGCCCTTTTTTATGAATGATTGAACAAAATATGTCTTATCATTTGTACCTCACTACAAATTATATTATTATTATTATTTTTATTGGATGGTAATACACTTACCTTTAGGGGTATTGGACAATAATGCACTAAACTTTTTTCTTGGATTCTAATACACTTAACTTTGAGGGTATTGGACAATAATGCACTCAGATCAATTCAGTTGGTGGTTGACGCGGTGACTGTCTTACTTTAAAGTATCGTTTTTCTATTTTTTCAAAAAAATATATTAGTCATCCTACTTAATTATGTGTACTTTCTTACACGGCAAAAATTTTTTCTGAAAAAGAAAATAGAAAAACGCACGTCAATCACCAGCTGAATTGGTCTTAACCCGTTATTGTCCAATACCTTCAAAGTTCAGTGTATTAAATTACAAGAAAAAAGTTCAGTGCAATATTGTCCAATACCCCTAAAGTTCGGTGTATTATCATCCAATAATCCTTATTATTATTATTATTATTATTGTTATTATTATTATTATTATTAGTATTGTTATTATTATTATTATTGTTATTATTACTATTACTATTATTGTTATTATTATTATTATTATCATTATTCTTTCTCCATTCAAAAAATTTGCCTCATTTTATTTTGACGGAATTTTTGATACAACACTTTGATCAATAATTTTTCACGTTTTAGATTACTAAGATTTGTAAAGTTATGTTGAAGTAAAAGCATTTTTCATTACAAATCTAACAAATCTAGTTTTACCTAATAGTTCAATATATAATTTGATAAATTAACAGTCAAAATTTAAAATATTTTACCTCATTAGTCAAGCATGGACAATTTTTTTGTGTGGCAAAGAGAGTAATTAATAATAAAAATAATAATAATGATGATTCTGATGATAGAATAATAATAACGACGATTATGACAGTAAAATAACGACAACTACAACTACAACAACGTAACAATAATCTATATATTATAATAGAAATAATTATAGGGGAATTTGTCAATCACAACGTAGAAAATTAAATTTCTTTTCTATTTTCTATTTTTTTATTTTCAATCCGGATTTTATTTTAAAATTAAAAAATTCAGAAAGTATCACTAATCGTTGACTGCTTTGGACTCTGAATTAAATTATTTTGGTATAAATAACAATAATTATTTTGGCGCTGCCTATAATAATAATAATAATAATAATAATAATAATAATAATAATAATCTATATATTATAATAGGAATCATTGTGTGTCCCACGAAAAGAGCCACTAGAGTGAATGTAGGGGAATTGGTCAATCACAACGTAGAAATAATATTCTTTTTCTATTTTCAATTTCTTTTATTTTCAATCCGGATTTTATTTTAAAATTAAAAACACCAGAAAGTATCACTAATCCTTGACTGCTTTGGACTCTGAATTAAATTATTTTGGTGCAAATAACAATAATTATTTTGGTGTTGCCTATAATAATAATAATAATAATAATAATAATAATAATAATAATAATAATAATAATAATAATGGAAATCATTCACATTTTAGGAAGTTTTCTATTGTTGAATTACATGTTTTGCCGGAACAATTTATCATGATGTTTTCCATATAACAATTTCATTAATATTTCATTTGGTTTATTTGTATGGACAGAGTTACTTATTCATGACTTTTATAAAATTTCAAAAGTAGCCAATTGAGTTCGTTCCGTGCATCGTACGGGTTGAAGCATAGTAATAATAATAATGATGATAATAATAATAATAATAATAATAATGACAACAACAAGAGATATGTCCTTTTTAGTCATTTCATATTCGTCAGCTACTCTAACATCTGATTTTATCGAACACATAGGGGCGTTTGGGAACCAGCTGTTAGCTGTTGGCTGTTTTGAGGTGTTGGCTGTTTAGTTGGCTGTTTGACTTTTGGCTGTTTTGCTAGCTGTTTTTCTTAACAGTTTGTATTAGCTGTTATGTGAAAAGTGTTTGGTATGGTTAGCTGTTCGTAGTAGGACTTTTTTGTTTGATTTCCAATTATGCCCTTAGTTTTATTTTTACTATCTTATTGAACATTATTTTTTTATTTATTGTTAGGTTCCCCCCATATTTGTGTGACCAACAAACAATCACTAAAAATTAATAATACTTGTATTGATACGCTAATAACTATACTGTTCATCAATTACCGAATATTCTTGATCAAAACTAAAGGTTTTATGCCAATTTACCTTCATAATATAATGTGGATATTTTATAAATTAGTACTAAAAATACAACATTACAAACAAACTTTGCTTGCATAATCAACAATTAATTACGTTCTAAATAAAAATTACAACATTCTACACTACAAATATTTAAGATCGTGCTCATGTGGTAATTGATTGTAAGTTTGGTGCCACTGGTTTTATAAATAACTAACTTTTTATGACTAGTGCAATGTATGATGTGATTTTTATTTATTTATCTAAAATTATTTTTGGGACTAAATTATATATATATAAGGCTGATATGGTAATTTAATTCACTAAAAAGCTAAAATTCAAAAAGCCAATTCCAAAAAGCTACTCCAAGTAGCATTTTAGAAAATGGCTTTTTGAGGATAAAAAGCTAGTCGAAAAAGCTATTATACCAAACACCTCATAATAGCTTTTTGATTAGTCAAAATGCCAAAACCCATCAAAAAGTCATTTTGGAGCAAAAAGCCATTGAAAAAGCTAATTCCCAAACACCCCTATTATTTACAAATAGTTTTTTTTAACAGCTATCAGCTATCCGCTAATATAAATCTACTATCTACTACCTTAACAATTATCCGCTACATAAACAGCTATCTGCTACTCAATCCGCTATTTTTGCCGAACAAGGCCTTACTAGGAGTCTTCCTCTTTAACATATTAACACTCACCACCACTGTATAAATAGGGTCTCTTTCGGATCTTTTCAATAACGAGAAATCGGAGATATTGATTTATTTCCTTCAATATCTTTTTTTCTAATTTTCTTCAAAATTGTTGACGATAAAGTGATCTATGGACAAATAATCATAAAACACAATTTATAACTAACTTGATCTAAAACGCTTATTATTTTAATAATGCATTACGAAGTATTTTTTAACTTTTACCTTACTTAATAAAAAGGGTTTGAAATTTGTTGTGGATGAAGATTTTAAAATTAAGGTAGCATTTAATCACATAAGATAACATTTAACTTTTATCTTACTTAAAGATGGTGTGAAATTTATTCTGTCCATAAACTAAATATTTGGAAAAGAAAAATCTATTTTCTTTTCAACTTAAATTGATGGATTGAAGTAAAATGTAGCAACCAACCATACTTATTCTTTTTGCGGAGTAATAGGTGTTGAATGATCTCTAAATATAAGGTCAATCAATATCAACCTCTTCAAATTGCAAAATTTAAATGTAAAATTGCCACATGCATTTAGCCCCTATATATTGATCAAGATGTCACATTATTGGTTTTATTTTTGAAACCATAATGAGAAAAGTTTAAAAAATAAATTCAAATATGTTTGAAGTATAATCCCACGAGTTATATCATTTCCTTTGATTATAGTAAAAGGCGCACTTTTTTGGTTGGTATGTTGTTTCCTTACTTGCTTGTGTTCACACGAATATACTGTTTTACCTTAGATATAATAACTAATTGACAATTTGCATTTAGCTTGTATCCACACATGAATTTGCTCTTGGAGTTTCGAGTACAATAACTAGGTCATATAGGTCGACAATATATCTGGTTAGGGTAAATACGGGTCGGGTGTATTTCGATTTCGGGTGAATTTCGCTCTAAAAACATGACTTGGGTGTATTTCAAATGCAAGTAAATACGGGCCAGATGTTTTTTGATAGTAAAAATTTCTTTCTAGGGTAAATACGGGTTGGATGTATTTTGGTTTCAAGTGAATTTCATTCTAAAAACATGACGCGAGTGTATTTCAGGTTTAGGTAAATATCCTTTGACTATATTAAAAGCGCACTTTTTTGTTGGTGTGCTTCTTGCTCTGCTTGCTTACTTGCTTGTATTCACACATGAATTTACTATTTTACCCTTGGATATAATAATTAATTGGCATCTGCCTTTAACTTATGTTCACATACGAATTTAATCTTTTACCCTCAAGCACAATACTTAGGCAATATTGGTCAACTATATATCTGGTTAGGGTAAACACAGATCGGGTGTATTTCGATTATAGATAAATTTCACTCTAAAAACATGACTCGCACTACAACAAACATGCTATTTCTTGACACAATTTTAAGCAATTCTACATAGCTTTGGCTAACATAAAAAATGGTGACACAAACAAGATGCGTCATAAAAGGGGCCGTCACAATGTCATCTATGACACACATTGCTGTAAAAAAATAAGCCAGTTGTTGACACTCCCCTGCGCGTCTATTTTTTGTTGCATTAGTGTCTAAAAAGTTGTTTCGGCTGCACCTAATTAGCTTATTCCACTTTAATTTATGATTATTTTAATTTTATGAAAAAGAAAAAAATACAATAATTATATTGAAAAATACACTTTCTCATTAAATATAATGTCAAAATTTACATACACATGAGTAAAAAAGGATTAATATACATAATTTCCTAGTTGCAATACACAATTCTTTCTCCCCATTGTGCAAGTCCTTTGTAACAGCCCCAACTTATGGGGTATTACTTAGCAATAATTTAATCCATTTAATCTTAATTAAGCGGAAGCGTATAAAGCCGAGAGTGTTACGCCACTTTCCAAAGAGAGGAAAAACAAGGCTTTTGCTATGTAAATAATTTAAGTAAAATATTACTTCATATAGAAACTAAAGAGAAAGTATAAACCGTTTTTATTACAATGAAAATATTAAAACATATGTATCAAACTATCTAGGTGAGCCAACTATTATTAAACTTAAATAACTAGGTGGCGGCCTGATATGCTATATGAGTTATCCTTGCCACGAATATGCCCAAAATGTCCCACTGATACCTTAAAACAAAACATTTGAAAAACAATGGAGAAAATGAGACGGAGCTCAATATATTCGGCACTGTAATGTAAAAACATTTAAAAACAAATAATTTTATTGGGGCATGCCATTTTTTAATTCATGTTGAAATGAAGGAGAAGAGAATATGCTTAAACAGTTGCAGGTTATTATCTGAATGTGAAACTTTGCCCAAATAATATTAATAAAGACAGTAACAATAATACTAAAATGACATAACATTGATTAGAACACGTATAAGACAAATAACAGACATTGGATAACAGATAAATAATTTAAACACCATATAATTAATCATAAACAATAAACGATAGACAGTAAACAGTACACAATGAACATTGCGATAGGGGTTTACCAATGGATCTTGGAAGCCAACACCCCCTTCCGGCATAGGATATTCAATCTTTGACTTGGTTGCATACACTAGATTACAGTCATTCCATGTAGTAAAAATATGGTTAAATCAGCCAAGGTATGTGATGCTTTATGAATGAATACACTGTGGTTAGAGGTTCCTTATTGCTTATATTTTAAACTTAGGAATATGCGTATGATATATACCATGACCCATGTATCATATCTATGGACAGTGTGTTTAGGAACGGAATTCTTAATACTTCAAATGTTTTCCCTCCTAATTGCTTTACTATTCACAAAATTTACTTCCTTCCAAAACATGAACTTGCTTGCTTCCAGATCATGAGAATATAAATTGAGAATACGAGCATGTAAATTATGTCAAGTTTGACTACAGTCAAATTATACGAAGCCCTTTTCTAAAACCATTACAACCTGAACTGTTTAGTCACTTACATGAAGGTAGGAGGGTTGCTTGTCAATAGTAGAGACAACATATGCATGAAATTCCTTATATTAATTTGTTATACAAACATCTAGATATCCTATATGCTTGATTTCGATAATTTCATAAATTCCCATTTTATGCTATTAAGATATGTATACCTTGATGTGTCCCTTCTACATAATAATCATAATCAGGTTTAGCATCATTGTGGGTAGTTGCAAATTTATTTAGGTAGCAAATCTCTATAAGACTAGGGACTTATGTGTCTTGTAGTGGGTGACAAAAATTGTTGATTCTCACTAATGCACAAAGGTATCTATATATATAGTACTTATTAGTTATGGGTATGTTAGAAAGATAGACATGAAAGATGCAATGGGTCATGCTCTAGTTTTATTCCTCCACCAATTTTGATTTTCCAATATGAACATTTGAATATGTGTCTTAAATGACCATTGCTTGCTTCCACACCTTTTATACTCATAACAATTGTCCGGCAAATCAAGCTCATGATGTAAATATTTCAAATATCCTGCATTATTGCATGATTTCATGATGTTAATATTTCAAAGTGTCTACGTACATTATTGCATAGACAAGTGAAGAAGTTCATGTTGTAGATATTTCAAAATTGCCTGGCAAATCACATTAGTACTTATGATAGAACTCATCGTTCTACATTCCCTGTGAAGCGCATAATAATTATTTACTCAAGCCACCCTATTTTCAAATCTTTGGGTATTTTATATACATCTAGATTTTATTTCATGCATATGCTTTCGATTAATGTGGACTGGTTTGTCAAGTCAAGTATATATATCTGCATTGAATAGTCAATTGCGTACCCTTTTGCAGAAATCAACCAATATTAGTATATTTTATATAAACTTTATTTACACCAGCCAAATATTATGGATTGAGCTTCGTAGTTATGGGAATTTCTTATGACTGGCCAGCATAAGGACGACCAAGACTACAAGTTCTCTCCCTAGTTTTGACAAAATATTTTCATTTTTATTAATCTATTTTTGGTTCTTCTAAAGTTTCGAGGACGAAACTTCTTTTAAGGGGGTAGGATGTAACAACCCGAAATTTTAATATTTATTTAACTATGTTTTATTTTATTACCTAGGACCTAATTTTATTTGAGGCTCATTAAATCAATTTTCATGTCTAAGTTGTATTGTTAAACTTTCTTTTTAAAAGCTCTTTGTGTCTATCAAATATGATATTAATAGCCAAAAACATTAAATCTTATTCATATTACTTTCATTTCAAGTAAGTGTCAATATTATTTTCTCAAAAGCTCTACCTATTTATTTATTTACTAGTCAGAGAAACGCGCGCGATGCGCACGGTAAATATACTAAGTAATACAACATTATAAGAAAAATGTGATGAAAGCAAAAATAAAGTTGTCTCACATCAACTTTTATTTGGAAATGCCTTTCGGATTGTTTGCTCTTAAAGCATGATATATGCTCGATCATTGGAACAATGGAAAGAAGTCATTGAACGTGTAAAACCTGAGAGACATTTGACAATCCGGCAAATTAGACAAAACAGTTTACATACTTCTCTTCTTAGCCTAAGTTAAAGACCGAATGTAGAAATTTTCTACTGTAAAAGAATAAACCTACAACACTAGAAATTAGGCTTGTATGATCCAACATCATAGTTCAATAATAATTTCATTCTCTTATATAGAGGTCCTTACTAAGCATACAAAACATTAAAGGGAAAAAAATAGAAAAACTTATTTTAAGCAGCACGAAGTATGAATATATTTAACTTTGTCTGCTATTGGATCATACATATATAATTCTTTTTTAATTTAACAACTAAACTTTTGAATATAATGGCAACATTACACATACATCTATTTGGATTATACATGTATATATTTTTGAACTTGAGAACACAGCTCTAGATCAATCATTTCCAGGTACTCTTATTGAAATGGGGTAGTCGACACTTGGCTTTTGTGGAGTTTGTGGTGGCTTCCCTTGAAACAAAAAAGGGCCTGGCGAGAACTACCAGGTGCTTGTTAAACACACAAACAAGAACATTAATGTTAGACAAGAGTATGTAGGCTGTCAATATTCTTCAAAAAAAAAAACTTTCCAAGGCTATCAAAGAGCTCACAAAGCTCTCTTTTTCCCCTGTCTTGGAACTCATTTTATTAGAAAATTTTGAAATATATATGTGAGAGGTGTAGTCTAGCTCAGTTCCCTGCAGTTTATATTCCTAAAGCAAGCAAAATACCGGTGGATTCCTAACTCATTTGCTGAACTTATTCTCAAGTTATTTGTGTGAGGCATTTTGCTTGTTTATCTCAACTTTAACTCAAGAGAACAGGTCCATAATCAGTAAAAGTTGCTGACCATAGGGTAAGAAGGTCATGACTCTTGCATGAGGATCCAAATTATCCAATGTCCAACGTGACTTACATGCTGTTTGAAGCTAGCCAACCTTCTATCAAAGGGCTCGAGCAACTGAAGAAGCAGTAGTAGCTACAACCATACCAATCTTGCAAAAGGAAAAATAAAGTGATTAATTGATAGATGTAAGTCATTGTTTCAATAGTTATCGCCTACCCAACAAACAAGGTCTTAGCTTCAAAATAGACCCACCTATTATGGACATAACATACTCATCTGTTCATCCACAATTTCCTCCTGAAATCACCTCAAATAATTAGGGTCACCTCAAGTAGAGAAGCATAAGCTGCAGCATTAATGAAGTGCATATTATATTGACCTATAGAAGCTCTTCAAACACAACCTCAAGTGTGATTATGCCGATAACCTTGTCATGTAACTCATGTTCAAGGTCTGTTTGAAAGTAAGAAGTGTGGTCATTCTGCTTTCCGTTCTTGTCGATGCCAACAGCTACATTTTTTGAGCTTTCAGACGGTTTGGGGAGTAAAGAAGTAGTTAAAAGATATCTAGAAGGAAGGAGACGTTCTTGCGCTTGGTACTTTCTTCAGCTTCCTCCCTTTTTATTTAGTCCTCACCATTGCTGCCATGTGACTGCTTCCTTTTTGGAACTCATTCAATATGTCATAGAGGAGCATATTATCTGGAACTCTGTTGCAGGGTCAACAACTTAAAATAATAAAATTGAGGAACTAAACTCTTAAAATGTTGCTATTGGGCAACAGTCAAGCAAATCATGACAGGTACCTTTCTATAATTTCACTTTGTCCCTGCCTCTGCCTCTGCCTCTGGGTATTAATTTAAAACCAAAACCAAAACCAATACTCTGAGATCTTGCCAGGGTGAAAACTATTCTAAACAAATACTTGGTCAATAGGGAAAATAAAGGATCCAGTATAACTGGGAATTCTGCACATGGAAACAACACTTACTGGTGTCTCATTTTCAGCTCTTACTGTAAGGTGACTTTTTACCTTACATGTAAAAACTATTCATATGAAAAAGGGGAAAATATTACTCACAATATGGACTTAAGAATGTGAACATCAAATGCAACAAATGATCTGCTGTAGGGAGGGGCCCACCAATAACAGTCCAATAATATTTTTGGGATTTCCATAGCAGGTAGGAACACGACTATGACCCCTAGAAAGAATTTTCCCCATCGCCTCTCTGGCTTACAAAACAAAATTTAGGATAAATACATGGCGCAGCTAATGCTCACACAATCGCTAACAACAATGACTTGAGTTTTTTTTTTTTTTTTTGTGTGTTTAAAAGAAAAGGTCATCTATTCTACCAAAAAAAAATGTCAGAAATGGCAAAGTTTAACACAAACACAATTCTTATAAAGTTATAATGCTATGCGTTTACCTTACTGTTGTAGATTATTATTTAGACAACAATATTCCTTACAAAGCTGTTGGTTAGTATTCAACAATTTACTATTTCCTCTATGTTGGCTATACACTCTGATCTTCTAGTTTTGGTGGGAAAATTGTGATCACATAACTTACAATGCATGGACAAGACTAAGCAGAGATCATAATAGTAGGGGTACAAAACATTCAAGACCTTACCAATCTATTTTTTATTCAATAGGTGTCATTGCCTCCTCAGGAATCTATTTTAATAACAATTGACAAATATAGAAAGAAAAAGAAATTGGATGGCAGATTGATGGATCAATCACGGCAAAAAATGAGAGGCCAAAAAGGAAAATGCTTCTTTTATCTCCTTTAGTACTCTTTCTAACAAATAACTTGCTAATGGCTTGATAGTGTATTCACTTGTAGATGTGATATCGTTTAGCAAGTGGATCATGATGTAGAGTCAGAAGGTGCATAATTGTCCATGTTTGAGTAATTGACCCAGTCATATGCAAAGATTTTATTTTATTTTATTTTATTTGGATAATTTTAGTCGAGAATGAAGGGTTAAGTGTGGCAAAAAACGCGTCCTTAAGTTTACAAAAAAGTATATAATAACACAACATACAAGCTGGATCCACATTTTAATTGCCAACCTAACCTCAATATATGAAACAACTACCTCAAAAGTCATAATCCACAAATTTTCCAGGTCGAATCAGGAAACCCAACAAGCTTAAACCCCCCCAAAAGTAGTAGATTTAAAACCATTACTTCCTGTTCCGATGCATATATGAAACCCACATTATCGTTTCTCAAAAAATCAAAATTTAGAAAGGCAAAAATGCTCAAATCCTGAGAAAACAGTGGCCAAAGAAAAACCCAGAAATGAGTAACCTCTCATATCCAGATAATTGTGCGAATGGGGATCAGTTAACTAAGGAATTCTTTCAAGTACCCAGTTCTTTTATACGGCTGGCTGCGGTGCGGTGGGAAGGAAATGTGGTGGATTGTGGCGGGTTGGGAAAAGTTGTGGTGGATTATGGTGGGTTGGGGAAAGTTGTGGTGGGTTGTGGTGGAATATGGAAAGTTGAACTTTTAACAAAAACATAAATTAAATTAGAAAAAGTAGATTATGGTGGATTATGGTAGATTGTAGTGAATTGTGGTGGGTTGTGTTGCAATATGAAAAGTTGCGGTGCGGTGTGGCACCGCAGGCTGCCAGCCGCATAAAAGAACGGGATGCACCACGACATACATACAACATGATCAATGAATCAACATCCTCATAAATTAAACGAATCAAATCACAACGAAGCCTTATAATCAAATTTCCTATGTTCATCAAACAAAGCCAAACATCAGATTCTTTACCCTAGAAAGAGCACCACTGCATATATCTCGTCAGAAAAGTAAAATTTTACAACAAATTAAACTAAAAAAAACTGGGGATGCAGTCGTGTTCTTTTTTAGTTTAATTTGTGAATGAAAATTGCGTGAGGAGAGCCAGCAAGTGCATTTACTTTAATTTGTGAATTCGATCAGGTTCTAGACTACTAAACTAAAAAAAACTCGCGCAATTTAAGAAGAATGAAAATGAAAAATACCTGATTGAACTCACAAAATTGAGAACTGAATTTGCTCACTGTAAGAGGCAAAAATTTGTCGACCAATTAAAAAATGACACGTGGAAATTAAATTGAATTTATTCGGCCAATTATTATACGCCACGTGTTAAATTAATTACGGCGGTCCATTTAATTGAACTTTAAATTGGAATGCATCCTGACCAATAGTATCATGACACATGTCAAAGATGATGCAGAAAATAATAATTATTTCTTTATTTAAAATAAAGGGATAATTAATTAATTTTGGCCCAAGCCCAAAGCCGACTCAAACCCTAAGTAACCCTACGCCTCTAGAGCCTATAAATAGGGGTTCTCTCACTCATTTTTAACACAGACTGCAGTCTACCCCCGACGGCATTCGGCATTCTGCACTCCAGAGGTTTCAGAAGATCAAGCGGTCAGCAGTCTCCAGCTACCAAGCGCCAAGGATCGAAGTCTGCAAAAGCTCAAGATCAAGTCTCCAAGCCTCTACCGCATCAAGATCAAGAACGGCTACAGAGTTCTTCGGCAAGACCTGCAAAGCCTTCAGAAGATCGAACTACAAGCGACCTCCCAGCTTCCAAGCGCCAAGGGCTAACGTCGGCTAGTTCAACAACCATTCTTCATATCAAAGATGCGATCATCTTCTTCGTTTGGTTCGTCGATCGAGATCAAGCACTCAAGCCCTCGCATCCAAGAACCTGAAGAACTACTGCTTAAGATCTTCAGCTATCAAGCAAGGATCAACGTTCAAGACCTTCAGCTCAAGAACTGCTACAAGAGTTCTTCAGCTAGACCTGCATTTGAGATCGAGATCAAGCGTCCGCGCCCTTGGCTCACCGAAATTTCAGGAGATTGAATCAGATGACTACTTTATTGTATTTAATACAGAGATTGTACCCGCTTACATTCAAATATTAATACAAATTAATTTGTTTCTCATATTTCTTGTCTTTATTTATTTTATTTCTAGAAATTTGTGTTTACAAATTTGGCACGCTCGGTGGGACATCTCTGCCTCTCATCTCCTTCTCCAAGAAATCAAGTTCAACATTTGACTCAAGCGACGTGATGACACCCTAGAAAGTTGTCTCTCGACTCTCAACAAGGATGATGACTCAAGCTTCATCCCAGGGGTCAACAACTACATGTGTCACATCAAGCGGAGCAACGACTCGAAGGATTGCAACTGTCACCGCTACTATTTATACGACGCTAGAAAAACCAACGGTGAATGCACTAACTCAATTACTTAAAAATCCAATTACCGGCTCCATCACGTTGGGGGCAACAACTCAAAGGGCTCCTCAGTCTTAGAAGCCAACTACGATTACCTTCGGCTCAAAGCAGACTTCACCTTGTGGACTCTTACGATTTGAGGGCTTTGAAGACCATGGCTACTCCAGTGAAGAATACTCTTCTGAAGAAGAGTCTATCTTCTCTCAAGCAGAGATAGAATCTACTTATACCTTCGTTATGACGGTGATAACAATTGGAGCTGTTAACATGGAAGAAAAGACTGTCAAGCTTGAGGCTACATTGAGAATAGAAAGCAAAGAGAAAGACAAAAGAATCAACGAGTAAAGTCAACAAATTTTAAAGACTTTCCTGGTCAAAAGTTCAAGACTTCCAAGTCATCCACATAAAGACTCACAAGTCAAAAATTCAAGACTTTCAAGTCATTAACAAAAAAAAAAAAAAGGACTCACAAGTCAAAATTCAAAACTTCCAAGTCATTCAAATCAAGACTCAGAAGTCAAAAATTCAATACTTCCAAGTCATCCAAAAAAAGGACTCACAAGTCAAGATTCAAGACTTCCAAGTCATCCGCATCAAGACTTCCAAGTCATCCACATAAAGACTCACAAGTAAAAAATTCAAGACTTTTAAGTCATTCACAAAAAAAAAAAAAACTCACTAGTCAAAATTCAAAACTTCCAAGTCATTCAAATCAAGACTCGCAAGTCAAAAATTCAAGACTTCCAAGTCATCCGAAAAAAGGACTCAAAAGTCAGAATTCAAGACTTCCAAGTCATCCGCATCAAGACTCGCAAGTCAAAAATTTAAGACTTCCAAGTCATCCACAAAAATAAAAATTTCAAGTCAAAATCCAAGACTTTCAAGTCATCAACACCAAAGAATTACAAGTCCAAATCCCAAACTTTCAAGAAAAAGGCTCTCAAGTCACCAAAAGCAAAGACTCCCAAGTCAAAATCCAAGACTTCTAAGTCATCACCGCGAAAGAATCGTAAAAGTCCAAACCCTAGGCTTTCAAGTCAAACTCTCAAGTCACCAAAGTTAAAGACTCCCAAGTCGAAATTCAAAACTTTCAAGTCATAGACTCACAAGTCATCCAAATTTAAATCAACAAAATGAAAGACTCAAAAGTCAACGAAAAAAAAGACAATGACTTCCAAGTCAGCAATCTACAAGATTTGCAAGTCAGCAAAAATTCAAGACTCTCAAATCAACAAATTTCAAGACTCTCAAGTCACTAAATTCACCGATTTCCAAGTTGACAAATATTAAAGACTTCCAAGTCCACAAAAATTCGAGATTTTCAAATCAACAAACTTCAAGACTTTTAAGTCACAAAATCCATTGACTTCCAAGTCAACGACACTACAAAGACATCCAAGTCAGTCGAACTCCCGTATCAACAAGTCTCCTGACTCCCAAGTCGACAAAATGAAAGACTCACAAATCAACCAAATTCAAATTAACAAAATGAAAGGGCTCACAAGTCAAGATCACGACTTCCAAATCAATAAAATTCGAGATTCCCATATCAACGATGCATACGACTCTTACGTTAGCAAATCCAAAGACTTTCAAGTCAACAAACTTCAGACTCTTAAGTCATCAAACCAACCGACTTCCAAGTCAAATAAATTGATGACTTCCAAGTCAGCCAAATTCAACACTACCAAGTCGTCAAAATCAAATTTTAAGGTGAAGAAAAACAATTACTCCTAAGTCACCACAAAAAAGACTCCCAAGTCACCCGCGCAAAAAGTTTCACGAGTACACGACTCCCAAGTCAAAATGAATGACTCATACGCTAGCAAAATTCAATGACTCGCAAGTCAACAGGATGCAGGACTCCCAAGTTAAGAAAGTTAAAGGCTCAGAGGTCAACGGGATGAAGGACTCCCAAGTCAAGATATATAAAGACTCATAAGTTAATAAGAGAGACTCTTAAGTCAGTAAAGTCCATAGTTCACTCGTGCAAGACTCCAAAGTCAACAAGGTTAAAGATTTTTACGTCGTCACAACAAAGACTCTCAAGTCAAAAGGGCAAAAAAAAAAGGGGGATCGACTTCCAAATCATCAAAATTTTCGGCTTTCAAGCCGCACTCTGACTTGCCAAGATCTTCATGTTAGTGGTTTGCTTCAAGTAAGCACCACCAACAGGATACTCAGGCTGGTTGACAATTTCATTCAAGCATGCAATGTGGGGGCAACTTAGTCGTGTTGGTTGAATTATGCTCCAAGATGACATCCTCGTCCTTTAAATCAGCGGCGCACTCCATTTGGCCCAGCTGAAATTTAGGCACAATAGTATGCCCACTAAATACACATTATATTCGAGACTCAGCCGCTTCAAACACTCAAAATTTGTGTTCGCGACCAACTCTCGAAGGGGGCATCTGTAGGAGGCAAAAATTTGTCGACCAATTAAAAAATGACACGTGGAAATTAAATTGAATTTATTTGGCCAATTATTATACGCCACGTGTTAAATTAATTACGGCGGTCCATTTAATTGAACTTTAAATTGGAATGCATCCTGACCAATAGTATCATGACACATGTCAAAGATGATGCAGAAAATAATAATTATTTCTTTATTTAAAATAAAGGGATAATTAATTAATTTGGGCCAAGCCCAAAGCCGACTCAAACCCTAAGTAACCCTAGGCCTCTAGAGCCTATAAATAGGGGTTCTCTCCCTCATTTTTAACACAAACTACAGTCTACCCCCGACGGCATTCGGCATTCTGCACTTCAGAGGTTTCAGAAGATCAAGCGGCCAACAGTCTCCAGCTACCAAGCGCCAAGGATCGAAGTCTGCAAAAGCTCAAGATCAAGTCTCCAAGCCTCTACCGCATCAAGATCAAGAACGACTACAGAGTTCTTCGGCAAGACCTGCAAAGCCTTCAGAAGATCGAACTACAAGCGACCTCCCAGCTTCCAAGCGCCAAGGGCTAACGTCGGCTGGTTCAACAACTTTTGTTCTTCATATCAAAGACTGCAGTCATCTTCTTCGTTTGATTCGTCGATCGAGATCAAGCACTCAAGCCCTCGCATCCAAGAACCTGAAGAACTACTGCTTAAGATCTTCAGCTATCAAGCAAGGATCAACGTTCAAAACGTTCAGCTCAAGAACTGCTACAAGAGTTCTTCAGCTAGACATGCATTTGAGATCGAGATGAAGCGTCCGCGCCCTCGGCTCACCGAAATTTCAGGAGATTGAATCAGAGGACTACTTTATTGTATTTAATACAGAGATTGTATCCGCTTACATTCAAATATTAATACAAATTAATTTGTTTCTCAAATTTCTTGTCTTTATTTATTTCAGGCTCGAAATTTGTGTTTACACTCACCAATCAATTGAACTGCGATCTTAATGAAACGAAGAGGATAGCCAGCAGGTGCATTTAGGAGTCCAGACTCCAGATACTACAACCAACTTTTCATTGTGTCCACACAACATTTGTTCCTTGTCCTGCTCGTTGACATCTTGGAGCACAAAGTTGGTTTTAGGGACCAAACCCGATTTCTTCATCTCTTTGCTTAACTCTTCAATTTTGCTAATGATGTGGGTCATCTGGGGATGCGCTTTATCTCCGGCAAGAAGCATATAGACTTTATTTTTGACCTCAATCTAACTGCACCTCGGGTTTCTCTTCAACCCTATCATGTTCATATTGTCCTAATTTTGTTCTTCTAAAATGACCAATCCATTATGGCAACAATGAAAATTCAATCCCGAACCATATCTACAAAACCTAAAACCCAATTCAAGTGAGAAAGAGAAAGGAAACTTGTTTTGAGAGACATCATAAATCTGACCATTGAAGATGGAAATAAGTTCTTAAGCGACATTAATCGATCCAATCAGCTTATCCAGGAGCAAAGAACAGTCAGGAACTCTTGTAAACTCCACCGAATTTCAAAACCCTAACGTTCTAGACTGCGTTTGACTCCGTTTTTCTTGAGGGAACACTATCCTAGCTTCAACAACACTGCCATTCAAACCATATGTAATTCAAACTACTCCACTCTCATTTGACATTTCAATCAAGTCCTCATTTAACCTAAATGATCCCCATATTGAATTATGATGACACTTTAATGACTTTCTACATTAAGTAGGAAAGCATAAGTTAATTTCGATCTTCCAACAATTTATATTCACCGTGGTCATATTAACGGATTCATATAAATTTAAAGAGCATCAAATAGTTAGACTATATGAAGGAATAGAGTGTAACAGTGGTTTTGTAGACCTCGGTTTTGTCGTTCTTTCTCAGGGAGCTAGAGGCCTTGGCTAGAACTAATTGACCCTAGTTAAGGTTTAGGATCAAGATAACAAGAGGTTTAGGGTGAAAACAGAACAAACACAACTATGGTTCAGTCAAATGGGAAACAATGGCTGTCGGGAGATTTCGGGAGGCAAACGATAATTAGGACGAGGGTTTCTCAACTAGAAAGCAACAAGATCGTAGAATCAAATGACAATCCCGTTAGGATAAACCCACCGGATTTCCCTTTTCAAGGATAATCCGGATTAACTTCCTACAAGCCCACCACGGACCCGGAGGGTTAAAGAAACGGGACTCTCTAGTTAGCTTCTATTCGCTTTCGTGAATAGAATACTAACTATCCCAATTTCAACCTTCCAACTCAAGTGTTGGATGTATTCGGGGTCTTTTGTACCCCAAATACATCCTACTTGAGGGAAGAATAGGAGTGGGAAATTGATTCCACTACAAATTACCCCCTAAAATTGCTAACCCAATCCAAATACACCATTCACATCCTTAGTTTCTACCTAACCCATAAGGGTTCTAGCCTCTAATCATCTTATCTAACGTGCTAACAACAATAATAACTTCATTCATACTTAGGAAGATATTCAAATCAACAATAACAACAATCAACAATCACCAAGTAATTCTAATAACAAAAACAGAGATTAAAGAGTAAATAATAAACTACAGAGAGTAAGAGTTAAGAAATGCTCATTAATTTGATGCCAAAGGAAGATGCTCCAGGATAATTAGAATCCAATGCTCCAATAATAAGATAAGTCTTCAAAACTTCAATAGAAATCCAATGGAATCCAGTGCAAAAACAATAATCCAAGTAAAGCACTCACTAATCTCTAAGGAATTACTCTAATTGAAAGCTTAAATGTGATAGAATATGGTAGAAAGTATGATTAAGTATGTGATAATCTGCTAAAGACCTAATAGCAATATATACAAACAAAGTTAGTTACTTAAAACTCGTCACTTCACTCAGCAGAAAAAAAAACGCATCTGCAGGGGACCGTGGGCACGGTTTATGAGACCATGGCCACAGTCCTGCATAGCGAAATGCAGGTTTCTCTTCTCTTCGCAACACCGTGGGCACGGTGTCTCTGGATCATGGGTACGGTCTGGCGATTTAGGTCAGGTGAGATTTCGCTCCTTCGCACCGTCGTGGGTACGGTCTCCCAAGACCGTGGGTACTGTCTTGCTCGGCCTCTTCACCCCCTGGACAAGTCTTGAACCCACCGTGGTTGCGGTCATCAGGACCGTGGGTATGGTCCAGCTCGGCTCCAACTCGTTCTGCTCATGTCTTGAACCCACCGTGGGTGCGGTCATCAGGACCGTGGCCACGGTGCTGCTCGGCCACAAGGATGTTCTGGGCGTAGCGCCCGCTACAAAAGTGGTGACGGGGGCTACGCCTTGGAGCGATTGACAGCCTAAGGAAGAAAGGAGTGTAGCGCCCACTATGATAAGTGTGGCGGGGGCTACGCTTCGGTGAACTTCGGCAAAAACACTTCCTTTTGAGCCACTTGACATGTCCGGCCTTTCCGCTTCCTTCGCCTTTGACTCGAACAAGACTCGGGAAATCTCGGGATTCCCAAAATAGTTGCAAAATGGCCCTTTTTACCATGTTTTGAGTAAAAACTCCGAAATCTACAAAATAACCAAAAACGCATTAAAAGTTATTAAATTAAACTACGAAACAAGTCAAAAGCCTAAGGATTTAGGCGATATTTAGACACAAAATTGAGTCTAAACACCCCCCCTCCCACACTTAAACTTTTGCTCGTCCCGAGTAAAACAAGACAAAAACTAACTAAACTAACACAAACTCCTCTGTCGTGGGAGAGAAACAAGTGCATTTAGCGTATGCACCAAGCCCTTTGAACCCCCCGGCAGCCCGGGTGGACGAGATGGACTCATGAGGGTTTGCAGCGGCTGTGCCCAAAAAAGCCAAAGAAAAAGGAGAGAGGGAAAGTGAAAACAGAACCGAAGAAAACAAAAGGAAAGAGAAACAAAAGCTTCGATTCAAAGGATCTTGCAACCTTAATTAAGAAAACGTTATTAAGCCTCCAAAAGCAACCGTTAGGAGCATCTCACAAACACCCATCTCAAATAAAAGTCAATCTTGAAGATTTTCAACTCCCTACACCTTATGCCAAGCAAAACCCCATGTGCAAATGTGCAAGTGGGTTCTAACCGAAACCAAAAGACTCCAAAGACTCATGTCCGAACTCAAAAACAACGAAACAACCAAGAGAAGCGTTGCCCTTCCTCACATTTGGTCGCCCTTGGCTTGGTGAGGGCCGTAGGTGATGCAAGGAGAGGCCCCACACTTTTAGAAGCAAAAACTTTCTTTTCTTTTTTGGTTGGTTTTACCAACGAAATTGCTTTTTCTTTTTCTCTATTTTTTTCTTTTTAAAGGTCGGTATTAGCCTTACCTTCGGGAATTTGACGGCCCAAATATGGGGTTTACCCTCCCAACACAGTCTTTTCCATTCGCCTCTCCGTCGCAAAGCGATATAGGAGGAGGGTTAAGGGGTATCCGTTAGTACCAACGTCAGGCCGTGTAGGTTGGCTAAGTGTATGGTGGTTAATGTCATTCAGCGACACGCCCCACTTAATCAGGTTATTGTAGCTTTTGAATTCTTTTTCTTTCTTTTTGAACTTTTTGCTTTTGCTTTTGCTAGACAGGAAAACAAAACAAGCTCGGACACAAACCCCTAGAATCTCCCGGTTTGAATCGGAACGTGAAAGGAATCGGGGGTCTCACTAGACACTCAATGAAGGGAGTCTAAGAGGGTAAGTCATGACTAGAACCCGAGACAGGGTCAAAAATGCTCAGACCGGTTACTTTTAAAGAAGATTAAGAACGGCTTCTCAATTTCGACGACAAGATCCAAGAAACAAAGCAAACAAAGCGAAAACAAAACCGAAAGAAAAACTTTAAAGGCTTTCACTCCCTTTTTTTCTCCTTTTTCACACAAAAATTTTTCAAATTTTAGGCAAAAACTAAGAAAACAAAAACCAAAACATCTAGGTGATCTACTCTTGAAACAGAATATCTCCCCCCCCCCCCCCCCACACACACACACACTTAAAACGCCACAATGTCCTCATTGTGGGAAGTTGTCATAAGAAAAAGGGTAGAGAACCTACAAAAACAAGCAAACAAGAACATCTAGCAAATAAAAATGGTGGCGACCCGAGCCCACAAGGCTCGAACAGCAATATAATCCCATCACAGACACTCAAAGGGGTTCGCCACCCAAAAGAAAATCAAGCATGCGTCGGATCATGATGATAATTCACATAAGAAAGAGTAAGGTGGAAAGATAATACCTCGAGCTCTTCATAAGTGTTGAAGCTTTGATCCGAAGTCGTCATTCAAGTGAATCAAAATGATATTAGAGCAAAATACGACTTTACAAACGACAAAATCCGCATGCGAGAATGAAAACAAAAACAAAGAAAAAACTAACTGGACTTCGAAACAAAAACTACAAGGAAGAAAATAAAACCATAAACAATATGTACATTGCCAATTACTTACCTTATCCACGAATCTCACTCATTGAGGTGGGAAATAAGGGTGAAACTCAATATTAACTGACCAAAACAACTCGATTCATTTCATTAACTTTGAACAAACATTGCTTACATACCCAACCACAAATCATTCAGAACCAAAATACATCCAAAACAGACAAAACGAACCATCCCTAGCCCAAAATATCAAACAACTAACAACCCCAAAGTATAAAATAAGCCCGAGCATCCTAGAAACAACCCCAAAGCATGCCAAAAGAACCCGAGATGCCAACATACCAAAACCACAAGACCTTCGCATCCAAACCCCGATGAAGCACCCCCCCCCCCCCACACTTATACTTCACACAATAAAGTATGTAAAAACAGTGATAAAGATCGGGTGGGGGCGGGGATGCTTACAAATAGCCCTCAAGCGGATCCTCCCGGAGGAGGACGGGGTTGGAGTTGCGATTGGATGCTAACAAGAATTTCTTGTTGGGTCTCAATTAGCCTTTGCAAGTTTTCGATCAGGGTTTGTTGGTTTTGAATAAGCTCTCGCTGCTCTTGAAATTCATCGTGAAGCTCTTGGAGTTGATCACTGATATGCTCCAAGGCGGCATCCTTTGCTTGGCTCGGTCCAACTTTTTCCCCTTGCTCTTCTTCATCCTCTTCTTCAACTTCCTCGGCTTCTTCTTCACCTTCCTCCTCGGGCTCCCCGGGACCACCCACCACATAGCGGCTCCCAAATGTTTGGCCACACGACCAATTACGTTGATCGGTGACATCTAACCGCTCTTCGACATGATCGTCACTCAAATGAACCACGACGCTATGGGAATCGTTCCCGTGGCGGTAAAGTGTTCGCATTTTGTTCTTCTCCAAGAATTCCATTTTCCGCAGGCGAAGACAATCGATGGGGTCAGGAAAGTACCATGGAGTCCACTTGGAAAGATAGGACTCAAACCCTTGCTTCTTGAGAAAATGGCAGATGATATGTCTCATGCCAAGGGTCATGTTTCGAGTTTCGAGACTTATCTCCCGAAGGCAATGGAGAATGCATGAGCCGGTGTTTACACGACGACCATTGATTGCGTTATGGAGGATGAAGAGGTCGTCCTTGCGAATGCTCGACCGTTCAGTGTCGCGGCCGAAGACGGAGCTTGAAATGATCCGGTGAAAGAGGCGAACACTCAGATTGCAAAAGTCTCTGGCCTTTGAATTGCTTGGGCAATGGACTTGTAGTTTACGAGTCCGAACCTTGGGATACCGTCTCCTCCGACATGTGAGGGCTCTCATATCTTCTTGCTCGTTAAAGTTTACATATTCACCATAGAAGAGACCATCCTCAGGAAGGCCGAGCGCATTGCAAAGGTCTTGAACCGTACACTCTACCTCTTTCTTGGCCACGATGTAAGAGAAAGTGGCATTTGATGTGCCATCTTCCCGAACCACTAGAGAACTCAGAAATTCAAGCACCGGTTGGTCAATGATGGGCTCGTTGATGGTGGAAAAAATTTCCCAACCCATGACTTTGATGAAAAAGTCCATGCTGGGTTTCCAATATACATCCCGTGCCGTTTCCACGTGATACAAATCCGGAGCACATATTTTTCGCTTCTTCAACCTTTCGTACCTCGCCTTATGCATATCGTCCCTAAAGGTGACCTTCACCTTCGGGTCACATTGAATCAAAGAGGCGGGTTGACCCTTGTAGCGGGTCTTATCAGGCTCTGCTAAAGTGGATGGGGGAAGGGTCGGTTCTGGCTCAGATCGGGCACGCTTGGCTCGTCCCATTGAAGCAAACAAAGAGCAATACAACCACAACAATATGTCTAAACTCTTAATTCAACCAAGAACTTCACCAATTACACTCTAATCGACAATTGAACACCCAAATCGACACCCCCAAACTCAACCAAGAGCATTCAACAATGTCCAAGGAGCAATTAACGAACTTGTGCACAAAATACCCAAAATTAGCAGGAAAAACGAAGTTTGATGCACCAATTAGCAAGGGGTACCTGAGTTGAAGACTTGGAAGTGCTTTCTTGTAACTTTCGAGCCCCAACAAGAACAAAAACCCAGAAGTTGTGCTTGAAGAACCCCGAAAAATGGCGAGAAAGAGCAGATATGGCGCAGCTAGGGCACGAACTTGCGAGAAATTGGAGAGTGGGGAAGGAATTTGTGAAGAACTTGAGCAATTAGGCAAGGGAATTAGGGTTTGAGTGAGGAGAAGGGGTTTTCGAATGAGGGAGAAGGGAAAAGAGTGAGAGAAAAATGAGGGAGGCTAGGGTATAAACCCCGACATATCGCTGCAGTTCGATAGACCGTGGGCACGATCTAACTCGGGAAGAAAGAACTGGGACAAAATGCAGTCTTGAGACCGTGACCACGGTGAATCCCACCGTGGGTACTGTCTAGTTCGGTCAGAATTCTGGGACAAAAGAGTTGTCTTAAGACCGTGGGTGCGGTGAAATAGACCATGGGTACGGTCTCACTCGGGAAGGAAAACTGGAAAAAGTTGTTATAACGGGACCGTGGCTTCGGTGAGTCCCACCATGGGTACGGTCTCTTTCGGTCACTCTCCCTGCACCTACAAGACTCAAAAACTTGGAAAATTTGTTAAGTCCTAAAATTCTACTCTCTCATTATCAACCCTCTTTTCTTGCTCACTCAACAACTTTCAAGGACACCTTTCAACACTCAAAACCACCTTGAATCACTTCCTTCATAGATCCTCTTGTCACTCTCGATTTTTTTTCAACTTTTTCAATTTTTTTCTTTCTTTTTCCTTCTTTTTCTCAAACTTTAACAAAACAAAAAGGAAAATGCTAAGACTAAAGAAATAAAAAATGCAGAAAATGAAAGAAAACGCTAAGAGTAGAGGAAGTAGCTTGTACCTCTCCCGGGTGCTTGTTTTAGGTCCTAGCTTGACCTACTCCGATGCTTTCAACCTTCAAAGTTGGCGAGGTACATCACAACGGTCTCCGCGTACTCCTTCCCCATGAAGTATGGCTTAATCTTTGATGAGTTCACCTTGAAACAATCCCCCTGTGCATTCTTGGGTTCAACCACCCCGACGGGAAGAATCCTCACTATTTCAAAGGGCCCGGACCACCTTGATCTCAGCTTCCTGCAGAATAGTTTGAGCCTTGAGTTGAAGATAAGGACTCTATCTCCCACCACAAACTCGCGACGGTTCAATCTCTTATCATGCCATGCTTTTGTTCGCTCTTTGTAGATCCTATTATTTTCATAGGCATGACGTCGTAGCTCCTCAAGCTCTTCCAATTGAAATAAACGACTTGCTCCGGCCGCCTTGAGATCAAAATTTCAATTTCTTGATCGCCCACATCGTTTTGTGCTCAAGTTCTACGAGAAAATGACATGCTTTCCCGCAGACAAGACGATATGGAGTAGTCCCAATCGGTGTTTTGAAGGCGGTGCGATATGCCCACAAGACTTCATCTAATTTCTCCGCCCAATCCTTCCGTGAAGAGCTGACCGTCTTCTCCAAAATCTCCTTGATAGCACGATTTGAGATCTCTACTTGCCCTTGCGTTTGAGGATGATAGGGGAGTCCCTTCTTGTGATTGATACCATACTTTGCTAGGAGGGACTCAAACTTCTCGATGAAGTGGGATCCGTTGTCACTAATGATAACCCTTGGAATGCCAAATCTTGGGAATAAAATATTCTTCAAGAATCTTGACACGGACTTGCCATCGCACTTCACGCACGGGATAGCTTCGACCCATTTCGAAACATAGTCTACCGCCACTAGGATGTATTGGAAACCTCATGATGACGGAAAGGGACCCATGAAATCCAACCCCCATACATCGAAAACCTCTACCTCAAGGATGAAGTTCAATGGTGCTTCATTATTCCGGGAGATATTTCCAGACCTTTGGCATTTGTCGCACTGCTTGACGTGAAGATGGGCATCGCGAAAGAGAGTCGGCCACCAATAGGCGGCTTGTAAGATTCTCGCAGCCGTCTTTTGAGAGCCACCATGACCTCCAACCGGGAATTCATGGCAATGTGTCAAAACAGATTTCACCTCGCTCTCGGGTAGACATCGTCTATACATCCCGTCGTTGCACAACCGGAATAGGAATGGATCGTCCCAAAAGAAATGTTTCATGTCGTGAAAGAACTTCTTCTTTTGATGAGGGGTCAGATTTGGAGGAATCACCTCACTAGACAAGTAGTTTATGATGTCGGCATACCACGGGTGAGAGTGCTTGATAGCCATGAGTCGCTCATTCGGGAAAGAATCCACGATCGGTTAGGTATCCTCCAATTTAACAAAGATCCTCAATAGGTGATCGACTACAACATTCTTCGTGTCGGCCTTGTCGCGAATTTCCAAATTGAACTCTTGCATAAGCAAGACCCACCGTATAAGCCTCGGCTTCATTTCTTTCTTCCCCATCAAATATTTAATTGCGGCATGATCCATGTAAACCACCACCTTGGAGAACATAAGGTATTG
Source organism: Portulaca oleracea (assembly GCA_029582165.1). NCBI lineage: Eukaryota > Viridiplantae > Streptophyta > Magnoliopsida > Caryophyllales > Portulacaceae > Portulaca > Portulaca oleracea. The sequence continues at coordinate 27,363,332 of CM055875.1, read as the reverse complement.
CCGGAATTTGTTGAGAGCAAAGATGATTGCCAAAAGCTCCTTCTCCGTGGTCGTGTAATTCTTCTGTGCACTATCAAGCGCATGGCTTGCATAGTAGATGACTCTTGGCTTCTTCTCTATTGTTTGAGCCAAACACGCTCCCACAGCGAAATCGCTTGCATCGGCCATGATTTCGAAGGGTAGTGTCCAATCCGGAGGTTGAACTACCGGAGCGGAAATCAAGGCTTGCTTTAACCTATAAAATGACTCAAGGCATTCATCAGTAAAAGAGAATGGGGCATCCTTGCACAAGAGATCAGTTAAAGGTCGAGCGATTTTGGAAAAATCCTTGACAAACCGGTGGTAAAAGTCAGCATGGCCAAGGAAGCTACGCACCCCCTTAACAGAATTGGGGGTGGTAGGCGCTCTATAACCTTAACTTTAGCCTTGTCCACTTCGATGCCCTTAGAGACCCAACACAATACCTTCTTCCACCATGAAGTGGCATTTCTCCCAATTCAACACTAAGTCAACTTCCTCACAACGGTTTAGAACTTTCTCCAAATTCAACAAACAATCATCAAAGGTATTACCATAGACAGAAAAATCGTCCATAAAGACTTCCATGCATTTTTCAATGAAATCACTAAAGATAGCCATCATGCAACATTGAAATGTCCCCGGTGCATTACACAACCCAAAAGGCATGTGACGATAAGCAAAAGTACCATACGGGCAAGTGAAAGTAGTTTTCTCTTGATGTGCGGGGTGGATTGGAATTTGAAAGAAACCCGAGTACCCATCCAAAAAGCAAAAATACGAGTGACCCGCCAACCTTTCCAACATCTAGTCAATAAAGGGAAGAGGGAAATGGTCTTTCTTCGGTACTTTGTTTAGTTGGCGGTAATCGATGCACATCCACCAACCAATGACGGTCCGGGTACTAACTAGTTCTTTCTTTTCATTCTCAATCACAGTCATTCCACCCTTCTTGGGTACACACTGAACCGGGCTTACCCATTCGCTATTTGCGATGGGGAAGATGATCCTGGCAGCTAACAACTTTACTACTTCCTTTTTAACTACCTCTTGCATATTGGGGTTTAATCGACGCTGGGGTTGCCTAGTAGGCTTTGCATCCTCTAACAAGTCAATCGAATGCATGCATATAGAAGGGGACAAACCTTTCAAATCCTCTATCTTATAACCTAAAGCACCCCTATGTTTTCTAAGCAAATCAAGCAACTTGGACAAATCAGAATCATTCAATTTCGCATTTACAATGATAGGACAAGATTTCTCATCATCCAAGAAAGCATATTGGAGGGAAGGGGGCAGAGGTTTAAGCTCTAAAGGAATAGAAGATTTAATTTAAGAAGAAGACATACCCTTGTAGATCACATCTTGAATCTCCATGCACTCCATATAAGGCTCGTCAATAATAATCTCCTCATGCATGGGTGATGAATCAAGAAGGTTGGTGAAGAAGGTAATGTCGGTGCCGTCGGTCTCAAATTGGAAAGATTCCAATAGACAAGCTCCCAAAGGATCGTCGCAAGCAGACTCAAGTAGATGAGAGTCCTCAATATATTCAGCAACTATGAACTCCATCATATCGATAACATAGCATGAGTCCCCATACGAAGGACCTTTCAATGACCCCTCAAGGTGAAAAATGATGCTTTCATCACCGACATTCAACGACATGCTTCCATTCTTCACATCAATTATCGCCCCCGCCGTGGCAAGGAACGACCTTCCCAAAATGATAGGGATGTTGTTGTCTTCCTCCATCTCCAAGATCACAAAATCACACGGAATAAAAAATCGCCCCACTTGGACCGGGATGTCCTCCAATATTCCAAAAGGTCTTCGCACAGAACGGTCGGCCAATTGGAGGTTAATTGTTGTAGGAGTGAGATCGACGAGATTCAACTTCTTGCAAATCGAATGAGGCATGACGCTTACACTCGCTCCTAGATTGCAAAGAGCACGGCCAATCCGCATGTCACCAATGGTGCACGGAATAGAAAAACTTCCGGGGTCGGCTAACTTCTCCAGTGATTTATTGTCAATAATAGCGCTACAATCCGCTGTCAAATGGATCGTAGATGTCTCTTGAATCCTCCTTTTGCTTATGAGAAGCTCCTTCAAATGCTTCTTTAAATATGGGACCTCGGAAATGGCATCAAGAAATGGAATGTTCACTTGAAGCTTTTTGAGCATCCCATTGAACTTTGAAAACTTCGCATCGGACTTGGGCTTTGCTAACCGCTCGGGAAAAGGGACCGGCGGTAGCTTCGGCTTCTCAATGGTTTGGATCGGCTCTTCTTCCACCATCTTTCCTTTCCCTTCCCTTACCTTCTCCATCTCCTTTCTTTCTTTACTAGATTCTTCCAACTCCTCCTCATGAACTCCATCATCTCCCTCACCCAAAACAAACTCACTCTCCCGCTCCTCTATCAAATCTTCCTCCTCCGTGATATCTACCATATCACCCTCTTTGTCACCCAAAACATCCTCTTCCACCATCCTAGGGCCATCAATCTCCCTACCACTCCTCAATGTAATAGCATTAAGTTGCCCTTTAGGATTTGGTTGGGATTGGCTAGGAAAAGATTGGATGGGTTTAGATTGTTGTGCCATTTGAGCCAATTGTAACTCAAGGTTCTTGATGCATGCTTGGTCTCTATCTTGAGCCAAGGACATCTTTTCTTGAGATAAGGTCATCTTTTGTAGGATTTTCTCAATGGTTTCTTGTTGTGGTGGTTTGGGTGCTTGGGAAGTTTGACCTTGGTGAGGGTTTTGGTGGTATTGGCGACGGTTTTGATTTGGGAAACCGGGGGTGGGTTTTGGGTTAGTGGAGTTTGTTGGTTGTAGGCATAATTCCCACGAGGACGAACGAGGTTTTGATTGGTAGAGGAAAGGTTATTGTTGGGATAGATAGCTTGGACTTGCTCGGCTACATACTCTTCACACCGCTTCAAAGAATGTAGCCCTCCACAAAAATCACATACAAGAACTCGGGCATCCGGAATAAGCATAGGTACTTCTTGAGCTGCCTTTACTTGCCGCGTAGTCTCTTCCAAGGTCGTCTTCTGTTGCATCTCTAAAACGACATTCATGAGAAATTTAATAGTAGGATTGCTTTCTAGAGAAGGATCATCTCTTGGACCACGGCCGCCTCCCCAATGTGGAGAGTTTTGCGATAACTCATGGAGAAACACGTTTGCTTCTTCCGCCGTCTTCTTGAGGAACATGCCCCCCGAGGCATGATCAATTGATTCTCGCAAAGAGCTACTCAGTCCGGAATAAAAATGATGCAATAATAGCCAATCCTCAAGATTGTGGTGTGGACACCTCCGTTGGAGACCCTTGAATCTCCCCCATGCTTCGAATAACGGCTCATCGGACTCTTGCTTAAAACTCATGATGGCTTGCCTCAACTGACACGTCTCATCATTGGGGCAAAACCTTTGAAGAAAGCCGCGACTAAGGGCATCCCATGTAGAATAGGTTCTGGGCGGACACGTGTTGAGCCACAATAGTGCTTTCCCCTTCAAAGTGAGAGGGAAAAACTTCAGCTTTATGTATTCGGCGGAGACTCCATTCATTTGTACGAAACCGATGCGTTGCTCGAACTTGTTGATGTGGTCAATAGGATTTTCATGCTCTCCTCCATGGTATGGAGTGTTCTCAAATATCTCTAACAAATATGGCTTGAACTCGAACGATGCATTCGGTGGCAATGCAGGTAAGATAATGGGATCGCCTCCCGTATCCGACGATGGTAAGGAATATGATGCTAAGGTACGGGGTGGATCTGGCTCTCCGTCAGACATTGGAATTTCGATCGTCTCTCGCTCCCTTTGTTGTCTTCTTCGTCTTGAACCGGCGTTAGCTTGGCGAATAATGCTCTCCGGGTTCGGATTCGGTGGAGTTATAGGAGTTTGGCCTCATCGAGATCGAGTCCACATGCACAAAAGGAACAAACAGAAAAAGTCAAGTTTCCAATGACCAAGGATAACAAATCTCTAGAAAGTGAAATGATCTTAAACAACCTAAAGACAAACAGCTAAGCTAGGTGCGCTTGCTCCCCGGCAACGGCGCCATTTTGTGTAACAGTGGTTTTGTGAACCTCGGTTTTGTCGTTCTTTCTCAAGGAGCTAGAGGCCTTGGCTAGAACTAATTGACTCTAGGTAAGGTTTAGGATCAAGATAACAAGAGGTTTAGGGTGAAAACAGAACAAACACAACTATGGTTCAGTCAAATGGGAAACAATGGGTGTCGGGAGATTTCGGGACGCAAATGGTAATAAGGACGAGGGTTTCGCAACTAGGAAGCAGCAAGATAGTAGAATCAAATGACAATCCCGTTAGGATAAACCCACCGGATTTCCCTTTTCAAGGATAATCCGGATTAACTTCCTACAAGCCCACCACGGACCCGGAGAGTTAAAGAAACGAGACTCTCTAGTTAGCTTCTATTCGCTTTCGTGAATAGAATACTAACTATCCCAATTCCAACCTTCCAACTCAAGTGTTGGATGTATTCGGGGTCTTTCGTACCCCAAATACATCCTACTTGAGGGAAGAATAGGAGTGGGAAATTGATTCCACTACAAATTACCCCCTAAAATTGCTAACCCAATCCAAATACACCATTCACATCCTTAGTTTCTCCCAAACCCATAAGGGTTCTAGCCTCTAATCATCTTATCTAACATGCTAACAACAATAATTTCATTCATACTTAGGAAGGTATTCAAATCAACAATAATAACAATCAACAAACACCAAGTAATTCTAATAACAAAAACAGAGATTAAAGAGTAAATAATAAACTAAAGAGAGTAAGAGTTAAGAAATGCTCATTAATTTGATGCCAAAGGAAGATGCTCCAGGATAATTAGAATCCAATGCTCCAATAATAAGATAAGTCTTCAAAACTTCAATAGAAATCCAATGGAATCCAGTGCAAAAACAATAATCCAAGTAAAGCACTAACTAATCTCTAAGGAATTACTCTAATTGAAAGCTTAAATGTGATAGAATAGTGTAGAAAGTATGATAAAGTATGTGATAATCTACTAAAGACCTAATAGCAATATATACAAACAAAGTTAGTTACTCAAAACTCGTCACTTCACTCAGCAGAAAAAAAAACGCATCTGCAGGGGACCGTGGGCAAGGTCTATGACACCGTGGCCACGGTCCTGCGTAGCAAAATGCAGGTTTCTCTTCTCTTCGCAACACCGTGGGCACGGTGTCTCTGGACTGTGGGTACGGTCTGGCGATTTAGGTCAGGTGAGATTTCGCTCCTTCGCACCGTCGTGGGTACGGTCTCCCAAGACCGTGGGTACGGTCTTGCTCGGCCTCTTCACCCCCGGACAAGTCTTGAACCCACCGTGGCTGCGGTCGCGCAGTCATCGTGACCGTGCCACGCCGCTGCTCGGCCACAAGGATGTTCTGGGCGTAGCGCCCGCTACAAAAGTGGTGATGGGGGCTACGCCTTGGAGCGATTGACAGCTAAGGAAGAAAGGAGGGTAGCGCCCGCTACCATAAGTGTAGCGGGGGCTACGCTTCGGTGAACTTCAGCAAAAACACTTTCTTTTGAGCCACTTGACATGTCCGGCCTTTCCGCTTTCTTCGCCTTTGACTCGACCAAGACTCGGGAAATCTCGGATAATCTCGGGATTCCCAAAATAGTTACAAAATGGCCCTTTTTACCATGTTTGAGTAAAAACTCTGAAATCTACAAAATAACCAAAAACGCATTAAAAGTTATTAAATTAAACTACGAAACAAGTTAAAAGCCTACGGATTTAGGCGGTATTTAGACACAAAATTGAGTCTAAACATAGATTCACATACATTTCTGGAGCTTCTTATCCAAGATGGAGATTGTTATAGTGTAAATAGCACAATCACTTTTGCCGCAATCTGGTTTCATCCCTACTTGTCCTATATCTGTATTCACCAAATTGCAAAGAACTGTTAGAAGAAGAGCAACTATATCAATTCGACGTTCACAGTAGCTAATTTTCAGTTTCGTACCTAATAATTAGTAACCTATTACTCGCTAACAACTCATTCTACCCAGTACGCACCATAGCTATTATCTCAAGGCTTTCAAGACAATACAACAGATACAAATATAATTGATCAAAGTAACTAATTTTCAATTTCATACCAAATCCAACATCCAATA